>JAJOOO010007436.1:0-17462 GCA_029582685.1 Solanum piurae
AACCTCCCATCTCCTTTCACTGTTAGCCTTGGGAAATTGAAGAGAAATTCAAACGATTTTGAATTTGCTCAACGGATTCCCCCCCCCCCCCGCCTCCCAAATTCAATCTCTCTTTTACTTTCCTAATTATTTGATTACAAATACTTATTGTATGCTTCGATTAGCTATAATATTTTAATTAACTTAATTAATTTCCCAAAAGATGAACCATATTCTTTATGTTAGTTTTTTTTTTTTTAAATCATTTTTTCTCAACTCTTGTATTTTTATTTTAATCTATCTTTTGTCAAACCTTTTACTTATTCTTTAATTGATTTAAATAGTTTTTATACTTTAATTAGCCAAATTGGTTTAAATTTTTATTTAAAATGATTCAAGTAAATTCTAATTAATCTAATTTTTTTTAATTCTAATCACGTGCATTTTAATTCAAATGTATCATTTTAGGTCCCTTTCTCAAAAATAAAATAAAATAAAATGTGTCATTTATTTAATTATTTTCTCAAAGTTTATTAAATATTGTAAATTATTATTTTTTATGTTAAATCAGTTTTCCAAAAAAAATAGTCGAATATTTAATCAAGTCGTAGGATAACCGCATGTTAGGAGGCACTTCAAATGCTTGAAAAATCTTCTTGAAGTATAAATGAGAACCTCGTACCCTTTTTCTCTAAATTTTTATAGACTTAATCTCTTAGAGTTTTTTAAAATTAAGTTTTCTTAATTTCTTTAGAAAATTAAGTGGTGACTCTTTTCTAAGTATTTTTCTCAAATTGTTTTATCCTTAGAATATTTCAAAAAGTGATTTTGCTAAAGATAGTAAAATTACGGCATAACTCTTACTACCTTTAAAACCTAGGTCTATCATATTACACTGGTTTAGACACTGCCACAGGAAGTTTGCACGTTTGTTGTTGATGTTTCTTCCTCCCAACTTGTCCTTGGCTTGGAGGATCTCATTGACCCCCCCCCCCTCCTAATGAACCAATCCCATTTATGATTTAGTATTAAAGTCATTACTTGCGTAGATCACAGAAAAAAGCCAAGGGTTAGGGTTATTTCTTAAATTTACCTTAACATGAATCCCTTAAGGTGTGGTTGAGAGGTCTTCCACCTCCACTTCCTCGTCTTTCCAAATAATCATGACCCCCCTGCAAAATTATTTGAGGTTGATTGAATGTGCTTCCCATAACCAAATTCATCGGTAAGTTTGGAGTAGGGGCGGACCAACCCTTGGCCGAGGGGTGTCAAGTGACACCCCATCACCGGAAAATTACACTGTATAAAGAGGTCGAATGTTGGCTTTAAAATATATATATATAAGTTTTGACACTTTTTGACATGGGAATGTTTAGTCTATTGGTTAAGGATTTTGAAAAAACCCTTAAGGTTGTGTGTTCGAGCCCTATTGGCCTCATAATTTTTTTATTTCTTACTACAAACATTGACACCTCTTCTTGAGAATCTTGTGTCCGCCACTGGTTTGGAGTGCCCTTTCATTTTTGTCTCTAGCAGCACCAACAAACTTGGTTTGTGCATCTTGACCAGGGACTTGCTTTGTCTTCAAAATGTAGCATTGTTCGCTCCCCCGACATTCCAGATGATGAATTTCATTTGATAGCTAGTGATAGTGGTGGTTCCAACAACCCTTTCCCTTTCCCCACCTGGGTTGTGTTGTGCTTTTCTAGAATTGGTTGTAGGGCTACCACAGAGAGAATGTCATCCCTATGGTTCCTCATATTCAGAGTAAACCTCATCACTATCAATGGACAAGCACCTATAATAGTTTCATTGTAGAGCTCATCAAACTCTTTCATAAATGGCTTTTCCAAGAGAAAGACCTCTATTTTTCATCCCACTAAGGTTTGGAGTAGTTCCTACATCTCTCTATTGCTCCGTCGTATTATTTTGAGAGCTGAAAGAGTTTTTTTTCCAAGGTCTTCTACGGGAATGGATTTTCTTAGGTCTAGCATACATTCTTGAGTCTTCAGGGTGATGAAGCGTGGGGATAGGGATTTGGATTGGTAGGTGGGAGGATAAAAAGGGGAATTCAAGGTCATTCTGGTCCATAAGGGAACTCAAACCTTGAGTCGACAGGTTGGATAATAGACCTTAGAGGACCGAATGTGTCAATAGATGTTGTCCAAAGCCCATCATGGATAGGTTCATTACCCCTCAGACCACTTGTGCTCGATATTTTGGATCGTCTATCAAGAGGGTCACAGGTTGGTGACCTACCATCACTAGTAGGGCCATTATATGCCTTTGTAATTCTATTTCCAACCAAGATTCCGGTGTTGTATTGTTTGGGTTCGGTCCGTGATGAAGAACATTTAGGGGTTCAATAGAGGCTTGTTCAGGTTTTCCAATTGCTTTTTGAGGGAGGGTTTGGTGGGGTTTATGGATTTTTATGGAGCTCTGTCATTACTAAAAAATGGAAGGTTGGTTGTGTAATTAATTGACGCGGAAGGCGAGGTCATGTCATTAATGGGAGGGTGATGAATACTTCTAGAGTTGGAAGGGATATCATTTGGTATATCCATGTGGGATGCCTCCAAGCCACATTTTGGAAGAGGAGTAGCCATAGGGCTTTCTTTACTAGTGGGACCAACCTCCTTAAATATGGAGGGAAAAGGTCCCATCATATTTATATTACTGTTATCAGTCAAGTTCAGAGTGTTCCCAGTGCTTTTGGCTAGATGGCTTTGCCCCATGGATTCCTTTTTCACCTTCTCTGGGAAATTTTGGGTCCCGAATTAGGGTTTCTTGTAAGAAGCTCTTGTGAAACAGAGTTGGCATGCTTATTGAAATTTAAAAAGGTTAGAGGGACCATACCTTTTGCTGGAAGGTAGGGCCTATGGTTTCCTCATGAGACTTACATGGTCCATTCCGGTGGATTGAGTCTGCGTCCTTCAGTTTCCACCAGTTGTGTGTTCCTGTAGTATCATGTTGATACTCGCTCCTTTGTTCCATTTTGGAAAGAAAATTGTTTGTCATTGGTTTGGTTTTGTTCCACTTGTAGTTGTTTCCGTATTTGTAATTTCCTTCTTTTTGTTTAGAATAAATGTACATCTATTCTCGACATGTCCTATTATCCCACACCCCTTACACAACGTACCTTCTCCCTCATAAACACTTCGTGTGTGTGATTTCGATCCAGACATGTGTTTTCATTGGTACTCCTAGTGGTACTTGCATACAAATTCTAACATATCTACCTCTAAGTGTGGCTGATGTGCAAGTGTCTATTTTCAGTAGAGCTCCTAGCGTTTTTACAACCTTTTCGAGAATTCCTTTATCATAGAACTCGGATGGTAGCTATGACATCCTTTCCCAGATTGCACTGTGGGTGATGGTTGAAGCTTTCTTTGCAAAATTGGGTTCCCATTGTTTGAGATATAGGAAATTTTCCAAGACAAACCAGGGTCCCCCACGAAGTGCTTTGGCCATGTTGGCCTGATTGTTGAATTTAGCAATGTAGAGCTCCCGACCTAGATCAATTACGGTGAGACTTTTTATGGGTTTCCATAGATCCGTCAATTTTATTTTAAGATAATTATTTGAGATATTTTCCCCATTAATATGACGATTAATGAGAACCCCCATGGTTGGTACATCTGTTGCTTCTCTTCCTCTTTAAGTGTTATAGAATCTTCAAGCTCCTTCATTTCCATAACATCTTTGCCATTTCTTTCGTAGTAAGCTTGGTTGAGTCCAACTTGTTTGTCCATTAACTTTTCCGTAAAGGATTGTTTTAAATGTTCGTCCTCTTCCATACATGTTGAAGTAACTGGTGGTTCCGGTGGTTTCAAGGTTTTGGGTATAGTTAGTCCAGAGAAAATTTTCTTCTTCTTATAAGTGAGTGAGTTTTTTACTATTTAGATTCAGATACACATTAAAACCGACTACAATACACAATTACAATTTGTAGCTATAAATAGGGTTTTATAGAAAAAATTCTCTCTCATCTCTCCCTCTCTCCTCCCACTGCCTCTCTCTATATATATATATATCTCTCTACATCCCAACCAACGTTGCAACCAAACAAATGTTCCACATAATATGACATTTGTATTATGTATCAACTATATTTATATTTCATATCAACTCTATTTGTATTATGTATCAACTATATTTGTATTTTGTATCAACTTTATTATGACAATTTCTATTCTGCTAATGGTATTAGTCGATACAAATTGTACTCGTTAATACAATTCTTTTAGATATGATACAAATCCATTGTATCAATTGTAATTATGTCAAATATATTCTGTATCAATTATATTTCAACGAATATAGAAAATTTTGTTTGTTTGTATCAACTGTATTTGTATTTTTTATCAGTTATATTTGTGATATAATTTGATACTATCAATACAATATGTATTCATCCTCTATCGATCTCGCTCGCCTCTCTCCTCCTAATATGTAGCTAAATACAATAGTTTTTTTTCTTGTATATAATTGTATTCACTTTTATACAAATCAGTTGTATCAATTGTATTCGTGATACAATCTAATACAAGAATACAACAAGCATTCAACATCTCTCACAGATCTCGCACACCTCTCTCTTTCCTCTTCTACTCTCTCTACTCTATCCTTCCCCAAACATGTAGCTATAATTCATAATTAATAAAATTATAGCTACATATTTTTAATTTGGCCTAAACTATAGTCATTTTTTAAAGTTTCCCCTTTAAGCATCCATCAAAATTAAAAGATTGGATCTCTCTCCCCCTTAAACCTAATAACCTACTTTATTCTTCCTTTTTAAAATCTAATGATGCTTACCATATTCGAGGTTAATGGACATAATCTAACGTACAGTTACAATTACAATTTACTACTTTTGTGTGTATTTGAAGTTTTTCACAATCAAGTCAAAATGTATATTGATTGTAAGATCTCTATTGTCATTATCCGACACTTTTTCATACCACTTAGACATAAAATTAAAGCATAGATAGCCTAAGGGGAAAGAATCTAGAGTCTTGAAGAGGTTTGGGGAATACTCTAGAATATCCTAGAAGAGTTCTTGGAAGGCTTCAGAATTCTCTAGGCTTGTAGAGAATTATAAAGAGGGACAAACTTATAAATATGTAGAGACTTGTATAACAATTTTTATTTATTCTTTAACCCCTAGGAGTAGGAATGGCAAACGAGCAAGTCGGATCGAATATGAGTCGGTAAAAAATGAGTTAAATAAAAATGGGTAAAATACTCGACTCGACTCATAGTTTAAATGGGTAAAAATGAGTTATCCAATGGATAATATAGGTATCCATATTTACCTATATTATTATAGGGATCATGTTAAAAGCTTCGAAAGAAAAATCTCTTACACCACTCTTCAACCCCTCCCCCCCAGCCACCAACCCATTCCACCCCACCCTACAAGAAAAACTTAAAACTTTTTTATATTTAACCCGCCCCCCACCCCCAACTCCAACACCTCAAAAATTAATATTTTTTTACTACTCCCTTCCCCTCCACCTGACCACCGCCAACCACAACACCTCAAAAATTAAATTTATTTTTTACTACTTCGATCCCCCCCCCACCCACCCAACCAGTCCCTTCCCAAAAGATATTTGTTTTTCAAAAAAAAATTATTTTTCCCTATCCCTACCCCGACCACCTACACCTTAAAATAATATTAATGTCACTTTTCTTTATTTTATAAATGAGTCTCTTTTACCCATTTAACTACCCGCTTTTAAATGGGTAATATGAGTTTGACTCATTTTTTACCCATTTTAAATGAGTTGGATACCCAACTCATTTAAGATGGATAATTTGAATGGGTACCCATATAAATTACCCATTTTTCCATCCCTACCTAGAAGTATAGTATAATTAGAGGGGCTCTTATTTGTAAACCAACCAAACAAGTGCAAGTAATCTTCAAACAATACAAAAGCCTTCTTTAAAAACTCTCTTATGTCTCTCTTCATTATCTTAGTGATCTAAGTTTGAAAAGGCTTACTTAAGCTTACAAGATCGTGAAACAATCGTGAGTAAGTTGTCAAGTGCCATACATAGTGTTAGTTGAAGTTTAAGTGTGTGACAATGTGGTATCAAAATAAAGGTTAATACTAAGGGAATGACTAATGAGGGAGACATTAACATTGATAGCACCGCCAGCGTCAGGTAGGATGGTGGAAAGAAGCAACGAAATGGAAAGAAGAACTTTAAGAATAATGAGGAATTGTTACTCGACTCTACATCAAGCGAAGCGCTGACATCTCACCCACTTTCGACCACTACTGAAGCGAGTGACAATAAACATGGTGAGGAGACAATTGACGTCACACCCGGAGAAGAGTGGATCACAAGGGTTGGCATGACAAGGTAGGATGTGGAGATCTTAGGCAAGCGCTTGAACGAGGTCAATAGCAAGTTCATGACTCTCGAGGACTTCACCCCCGAGGAGAATGACACATCCACAAGGAGTTGCAGGGGTGCTAGCATGCCTAATATAAGATGAAGGAATCTATCACTCATCTGGAGTACCGACTCATGGATGCACTAAGCATAATTTAAACCATGAGAGTCGAGATATAACCACTCAAAGAGGGAATTGAAGTTAGAGGATCTTCGCCGCTCGACAAGGATAGGGAGGCCAATGTTGAGGCTCCTAAGCCACCAATGTTCAAAGGCGCTTGTAAGACACAAGAGGTGGAGAATTTCCTATGGCATTTGGAGAATTACTTCAAGTGAAACAGGGTGAAAAGCGACGAGAACAAGATCAAAAGTGTCATGTCCTCTCGAAGATAGACATGCTATAGTGTAGGTATAAAGAGTTCCAGATAGAAAGGGGCTTTGTACTATCCACACTTGGGAGAAATTCTAAGAAGAGTTCAAGAAGGCCTACTTCCCTAACAATGTCATCTATGAGGTAAAGCACAAGTTTAGGGAGCTGAAGCAGACAAGTAGCCTAAGGGCTTACGTGAAGGAGTTCACCACCCCGACGCTTCAGATTCCCAACCTCACGGATGAAGATATGTTGTTCCACTTCATGGATGGGTTGTGAAATTGGACCAAGACGGAGTTGGAATGACGACAAGTTAGGACTATCGATGAAGCCATCACACATGCCAAAGCCTTAACCAACTTTAGGCATGAAAAACATGACAAATGAAAAGGAAAGGAGATGTGAATTAGTCATGCCAAAGGTGGGGGAGATTATGGTAGAGGCAGGAAGCAACAACCATATCTTAAGTAGCACGACTCCTACAAGTCAGTTGGCAAGTGGTTGGGGAGGCAGAACTATACCGAAAGGAAGGTACAAACTGCCAAGAGAGATGGATGTTACATATGTGGTGGACCGCATGATTACACCAAGTTCCCTAAGATAAGACCTTTGGTGCTATCCTACGAGAGCGGACTGAGAAGAATGTATAGAAATAAGGACAAGACGCAGGCAAGATGCATTTGGTCATGGTTAGACTATGTGGAGCTATTTCCAAGAAGAATGGGAATCTAGAAGAAATTAGAACGGAGTATGTAGACATCTCCATCAATAGATAACTAGATCGCGCTAGTAAATTTCAGTGTAGAGGCCAACATCATGACCAAGACGGTTGCATTAAGATAGAGGCTACAACACCCACCTCAAGATGGTCAATGCACCACCGACTCCCGTGTGTGGAGTCGCCCAAGGAGTAAGCATCACACTAGGAAAGTGGCAAGGTAAGACCAACTTTACTATCGTTATTTTAGATATCTTTGATATCATTCTTGGGCAAGAGTTCTTCCAAAAGTGTCACACAATGATCGTTCCCTACCTCGAAAGACTCTTTGTCATGGATCAAGAAGGATCGTCCATAGTGCCTCTAGTCAAGGTGCTGAAGACGGAAGGACAAGCCCAATTATCGACTATACATCTTGTGAAAAGCCTAAATAAAGGGGAGCCGACGTTTATAGCCACTATTGCAAGTTTCAAAGACGGCAATGGTGCTAAGGGGTCATTGCCACCAGTCATAAAGAAGGTATCAAAAGAGAAAAAAATATGTTATGCCAGAAGAGTTTCCAAGGCACTTACCTCAAAGGCGGGAGGTAGACCATAAGATAGAGTTAGATCTTGGAGCAAAGCCTCATGTATATTCTCTCAATCACATGGCTCCACTCGAGTTAGAGGAGCTGCGGAAGCAGTTGAGGGAGTTACTCAAAGCTAGTCACATCTGCCCGTTGAAAGCACCCTATGGAGTGCTGGTTCGATTCCAAAAAAATAAAGATGGGTCATTATGCCTATGCATCGACTACTAGGATCTTATTAAGGTAACAATAAAGAACAAGTTCCCCATCCCACTCATTATTGACTTAGTCGAAAGACTTGGACAAGCCAAATATTTTACCTAGGTGGACTTCTGGAATGTCTACTACCAGGTTTTCATAGCAGAAGGGGATAAACCGAAGATAACATGTGTGACAAGATACCTAGCTTATGAGTGGTTGGTTATGTCCTTCAGCCTGAAAAATGCACCTACAATGTTTTGCACACTGATGAACAAGATCTTTCATCCCTACTTAGATCAGTTTGTGGTGGCATACTTAGATGACATAGTCATCTATAGCAATACCTTGGAGGAGCATGTCGACCACTTGAAAAAGGTTTTCCAACTCTTACGGGAAAACCAACTTTACATCAAGGGGAGAAGTGTGAGTTTTCCCAACAGGAGGTACATTTCTTGGGGCATGTCATTAGCCAAGGCCAATTTTGGATGGACGAGGCCAAGGTACATACTATCAAGGAATAGGAGGCACCCTTAAAGGTGACTGAGATGAGATCTTTTCGTGGACTTGCTAACTATAATTACATGTTCATTAGTGGCTACCCTACCAAGGCTTCTCCACTAACCGAGCTACTGAAGAAGAATAGGTTGTGAGTTTGGAGCAAGCAGTGTCAGAAGGCATTCGATGATCTCAAGGTTGTTGGGGCAAAAGAGCCAATCTTGACGCTACCTGATTTTTCAAAGATGTTTGAAGTGCACACGTATGCTTTAGACTTTGCCATTGGGGGTGTCTTGATATAATATAGACACCCCATTGCATTCGAGAGTCGTAACCTGAATGAGACCGAACAGCGGTACACCATGCAAGGGAAGGAGATGACGGCTATAGTGCATTGCATATGCACATTGAGACACTACCTACTAAGCTCCAAGTTCATTATCAAGACAGACAATGTGGCCACTAACTAATTCAAGTCGCAAGAAAATCTCAACTCAAAGAAACCTAGGTGGCAAGACTTCCCGACCGCGTTTGACTATGTGTTGGAGTACAATCTAGACAAGGGAAATTTTGTGGCTGATACTCTAAGTAGAAAGTCTGAACTTCCTACCATCACTACAATCCACTGTGACATCCAAGATACTATTAAGGATGGTATGCAATACAACCCATAAGCAAGGCAACTTATGGAGTTAGCTGCCCAATACAAGACACTTCTATGTGGAAGACATAATATTTCTCACCGCCGATCAGAGGGTCGATGTGCCTAAGTTTGAGACTATCAGGCGGAAGATCATAAAAGAAAGCCACGACACGTCGTGGGATGGGAATGTGAGGCAATTTCGTATAAGTTCATTGATCGAGCAATCTATTATTGGTCACGTATGTAGGATGATATTAAATGTAAACTGCAGACATGTCTTGTGTGCTGACAAGACAAGGTAGAGCCATGACAACCAGGAGAACTATTCAAACCACTACCTATAGTGGAGCGTCCATCAGAGAGTGTGACCATGGACTTCATCACTTGTTTACCGAAGTCAGACGGGTATGGGATGATCATGGTCGTGGTGGATAGATTCTGGAAGTATGTTAGCTTCATGCCTGCCATAGCCAGTTGCACTGCAAAAATGGCTGCCAAGTTATTCTTTAAGAATGTGGTGAAGTATTAGGGGTTGCCAAGAAATATCATCACTAATCGACCCGCTTCACTGGAAACTCTTGGAGGGATTTGTTTGATATACTTGGCATGAAGTTGCACTTCTCAACTAACTTTTACCCGCAGACGAATGGCCAGACAAAGTGACTCAATGCTTTACTACAGTTCTACTTGAGGCACTATGTGAGTTAACACCAGAAAAATTGGGCGAGGCTCGACATGGCACAATTTTCTTATAACTTGCAGCAGAGCGAGTCCATAGGGTGCACACCCTTTGACTTGGCCATAGGACAACAGCCCCAAACTCCACATTAGCTACCAGCCGCATTTCAAGGAAAGAGTTTGGGAGCTTACCACCTCACCAAGGGATGAGAGGAACAACTTGACACTGCTAAGTACTATATGGACAAGGCAACAAAAATATGAAAACGTCCGCCGACCGCAAGCATCTTCCCACATATGATAAGGTTGGAGACATGGTCTTGGTGATGTTAATCCAATATAGTTCAAGGCACTATGAGGCGTACACCAAAACTTAGTTTGCAAGTACGAGAGCCCGTTCAGGATCGTTGCCAAAGTGGGAAAGATCTTATACCAGGTAAAATTACCTCCTCATTTTATGAATCATCATGAATTCCATGCTAGTGTCCTCAAGCCATACCACGAAGACAAGGATGATCCTAGTCGAAATCAATCAAGTTGGGCAACAATTACTATCACTGTCTCACACGATTGGGAAATTGAGGCTATTATTGGCTATCAAGCCAAGAGGAAGAGAGGGGAAAAAAGCCACTTCAATGTTTCTCATTCATTGGAAGGGACAATCACTGGAAGAATCTGCATGGGAACGGTATGAAGACTTGTGGCAATTCAAAGACAAAATCTGGAGTTCTCGCAACAGCAATTTGACACGGTTGTCGCAGCATCACGTGGGGGAGAGTGTCATGACCCACCATTTTGTCATACCACTTAGGCATAAAATGAAATAATAAGTGAGCTAGTCTAAGGGGGAAGAATCTAGAGTTTTGGAGATATTTGGGGAAGACTTTAGAATATCCTTGAAGAGTTCTTGGAAGGCTTTGGAATTCTTTAAGCTTGTAGAGAATTCTAGAAGAGGGACCAACTTGTAAATATGTAGGGACTTGTATAACAATTTTTATTTATACTTTATCCCCTAGAAGTGTAGTATAAATAGAGAAGCTCTCATTTGTAAATCAAGCAAGCAAGTGCAAGCAATCTACAAGTAATACAAAAAGTCTTCTTTAAAAACTCTCTTGTGTCTTTCTTCATTTTCTTAGCGATCTAAGTTTGAAAAGGCTTACTTGAGCTTATCAGGGACAAATAATTTCGTCGTTTATAAATCATATTTCGTCACTAAAAATCTTGAGAGACAAAAAGTAATTCGTCAATCAATCGTCACTAAATGTGTGTCGCTAAAAGTATACAAATACGATTTAGTGCTTCGTCACTAAAAGTATTATTTAACTACAAAAAGAAAAATCGTCCCCAAATGCTTAAACATTTGTGACAAATTTATTTGTCGTAAAAAGTATATATTTTTTGTAGTTAATAGTATGCTTTGTCACTAAAAAGGTTATTACTACCTACAAAATTATATCGTCGCTAATTATTTTACTTCAATCAGTGATGACATCAATTGTCTCTAAAGTTATATGTATTTCGTAGTTGAACAAAATCTAATTTCGTCACTAATGACTATATTTTATATTAAAAAAATTATTTTGTTCTTAACTGTCTTAATTAGGGATACAATTATTATTATAAAAAAGGTTAATGTTCCTATTATCTACTATCTCAGTTTTTTTAACCCCTCCTAGAGGGGTTCCCATATCATGCTTTCTTGGGGACTCGAACTCACAACTTTAAGGTTGGAAGTGAGGAGTGTTTGCCATTCTATCAACTCTCTCTTGTCTCTCATTTTTATTTTATTTTTAACCTCATTCACTTCTTTCAAATTTAACTTTTGTAGAAATAATATATTATATGATTATTTGTACACATACACAAATGTATGAAATTTATCACCCACAATTCATTCAAATGTAGATTATATTTTAATGAAACTGTATATTTTTTAAAAATATCTTTAAATATATTCTGTCATTTTATTTATTTATTTTTATAAATGTTATAAATTATTCAGTACAATTATAAATTTATATAAAATTAAAATTTTGATTTTATTTAAAAAAATTGAATAATCGGTTCAATTCGATCAATAAATCAATTATTTTGAAAAAAACATTGATACCCATAACAATAGTACTTCATCATAATATATTTGAAATCCTAGTTGGTTCATTTCTTTCATTTGTGCTTTCATTTTTTAGTTTATTTCAATTTTCACACTGATAGAAAAAGTTAATAGAAATTAATGAAATACTTCGCACCTTTGCAAAGTATATGTTTGTAAGTCGATGTTATCTCTGTACAGTTTCTCTACGTACGTATGTGGCATTACTATAAATATGTACATATTTTAAGCCAAAAGAAAATAGATCGACTTAGTCTATGCAGTTTACCAATCACAAATCAATAGACACACTCAAAAATTAGCACCAAGACTTGAGAAATTATTTTTTCTATTGTCTTTATCGATGAAAGTGTATCAAATAAAAAATAAAAGTGTTAAACAAACAAACATTAGCAATATAGTGGTAGAACCGTACCCCACTCACGGTACTTATAACCTGGATTGTATTTTTCAAATGATCCATTTTATAATTGCATAATTTAAGAAAATTGATGAATTGAACTTTTTTATTTTTATAAAATCGACCGAATTCACTGGTTTTAATATTTTCCTCGCCAATTAACGAATGGACTATGTCTATTTCTTATGAAGCACTTGCATTATTCTTTTTGTATGTTTTCACTTGTAATTATGAACAATTGTAGCCAAAAAAATTGTATTTAGCTATGAATTTTTTCGTAGTAAATAGTTGAATTATTCACTACAAATTTTAAGTCGTCACTATTTAACACCTTACATATTTTGTGACAATTTTTTTGTCGTCACTAAATCACAGATTGATTAGAGACAATAAAATCTTTGTCACCAATTATTTATATTATTAGTGACGAAAATAAATGTCATAATTAAATCTAAATTTATAGCTAAAACTCATAATATTTAACTATGAACTCTAATTTGTCGATATTGTAACAAAAAAAAAATTAGATGAATTTTTTTTGTGTCCAAAGTTAAAAAAATTTAAGACAAAATAATTTGTCATGAATTAGATACATTATTACTGACGAAATAATGTGTCACTGATAACTTTAAATTCGTGAGTAACACTACTTAACAAATGATGTCAATTAATTTTTTGGCGGGAAACTTTAGTGGACAAAACTTTGCTACGGATTTTTATGTTTCGTCAGTAAAAATATGTGTCTCATATATTTAAGCACGAAAAGTAAATTTTGTCACTAAAAGTAAAAAATTAGTGACGAATTTGATGTCGTAGCTAATAATTTCGTAGCTATATATCATATTTGTTGTAGTGTTACAAGACCGTAAAGAATCATGAGTAAGTTGTCGAGTGCCACACAGAGTGTTACTTGAAGTCTAAGTCCGTGACAATATGTTGTTTAAAGTTGAAGACACTTTCAATGCATCTGAAGTTCTGAAGTACCACTAGGTTAATTATCTACAAGTGACCTCCATTATTATAGATTTCATCAAATGCAAAAAAAATAGGTTTAAGGGGGAGAGAGATCGATCCTACCTTTTAATTCTGATGAATATTTTAAGGGAAAATTACATGAATAAACAAACATATACTGGTTAATTAGTTAACATAGTTTTAGTTTAATTAAATTACCATTCGCCACTAACTTACAATCATAATTGTGTGGTCCATATCCAAAATTTGTATAATTCGGCTCCTAAATGTATAAACTCAGAATTTGCATAATTTGGTTTCTAATTGTGTAAATTCAAAATTTTCCTAATTGTCCAGATCCAATTTGTATATGCTTACCCTAACTTGTATATAATTACTAGTTTCTGGGTACGCGCGCCGCGCGTGTAGCCAAGTGTACCTATTACTATAAACCTATAGTATATGTCAAGCGTGCTCCACATGAGTCTTTAGACATCTTATTATAATGTTTGACTTGTAAATATTACTAAAAATTATAAATGATTGTGGATATAGGAAGAACTTTTACTAATTAGTGTTACACAAATAATTGTTAGGGTAAGAGTGTTTGTTTGAAAATTAAAATAGTTATCTAATTTTATATGAATCATTGATAATGAACTTTATACTTTTAGATCTCCTTATTATTAATGAAAGAGGTAATATACTAATTCATGAGATAATGAACTAATTATAAATGCATGTGTAGTCATTCAACATATCTGTCAAATATTTCATATTATCCATGTAAAACACAAATGATCTGGCATATAATAAAATATCGAATATTTTATTGAGATAAATTTTAATTTCATTTGGAAATAAGAAATATAATATTGTACATGTTCCACGCCAATAATTATACAAAGTCTAAATAAGTAATATCTATTTAATTGTAATCTAGACACAATTTTTTTTATATAAGCAGAGAACATGTTTAACTAAAAAGGAATAAGAAAAGAATACGTTATAAAAGAACATTTAAAACTAATACAAACATCACTTACAAATGGTCATCACTATAAGCACTTTACATAAAATAGTACATATAATTCATTATTTTGTTGTAATTCATACAACATGATTAAAAAAGTATTATTTTCTTCCAAACATTCTTTACAATTAATCAACCAACCAATCATAATGACTTCGATCCAAATACAAAGATTGATGACAAATTTTCTTCTGCGGTCTATGACTATGACCAGAAAGAAAATCAAAAAAGAAGAAAGAAATGATATACCAAAGATGAGATATGAGATTTGTAAATTCATTTCCCTTTCTAGGTGACTTTAAATAGGAAAACCTTAGGTGAGGGGAGATGAAAGGAAGAAAACAAAAGAGGCCCGTCAGTTTTCTACTTAATTATGTAATCTTTGGTCTATAATTCATTGAATTTCTTACTTAATTATGTAACATTTGGTCTTCACATGTAATTCATTGAACAATATAATTAGGAGTCCTTTTGTCTTCTTGATAATAATTACTTATAACAACTTAATATTAATTCACCATACAATGTGAATAAATAGTAACCGAAAGAATTTGATAAATTTGATATTGGCTTAATGTGTAACTCTCCCTTGTAGTAATTACAATTTAATATTTAATTAACAATTTATTAGATGATTAATAGTATTTGCATGGTAATCTAACTTTTGCCTAACATTCTATATAAATATACATATATATTATAGATGATAAATATTATTAAATTAGATATTTCAATTAGAAATTAATCTAAGAAGTGCAAAAGTTATTAACATTTTAATTAAAATGATACAATTTAATATTTAAATTAAATACTTAAATGTCTTTGTAACATTTTAATTTATAGTAGGGGTAAAACCGTAATTCTACTTTTAACTTTTTCTTGTTCCCACTTATAGTAATATACTCGTTTCTAGACACGTCCATTGCACGTGTACCCATCTAAATTGACATAAATTGTTTCAAATTATCATTGTATCAAAAATAGTTTTATAATTAAATTAAATTTATATCATTCATTTTCAAATAAAAAATAGTTCAAATATTTAGTATCTACTCTTGGATACCAAGAACAAATTAAAATATGACAACAAAGTATCTCTTCTCCAAATGAAATAAAAGATAATAATACTTAGTACTTTAAAATACTATAATTATTATCACAAATTAATATATGTATATTCTTATCCCATATGTTAATTACCTACAAGACAATGTTCAGAGAAATGAAGAAAAATAAAAATAAAAAGAATTTGATAGCCACTTCTTAAAGTTAATTAAAATAAAATGATGGCTACAATTAATAATCAATATTAATTTTATTATTATTATTAAGGTATCATACCAAATATTGGATCCTACCAAATTAATTTTTTCAAAAATGAGCTTAGAATACAGAAATATAACATCAACGGAGTGACAACTTAAAATATGAAACGGTATCAAAAGTTGAAACATTTAATTTGCCTTTCTCAAAGTGAGAAAAAAATGATAAATAAATAAGGATAAACATTTATATCATTATTTCTTCCGTAAATTAAAAAAGTTATTAATAATTTAATCATACGTTACTTTATCCATTTCAAATTATTAATCGTGTTTAAATCTTGTACACCCCTTTAGAAAAAATTTGATAAAAAATATAGTTTTATATATTCTATCTTACACACCCCTTACAAAAAATAAACATAAATAAGTAATTAATAAAAACGTAAGAACAAATTAAAAAACGTTTATTATCAATTAATATAGTACAATAATTTAATCGTTAAAAGATCAAGTAAATTATAAGTATTATTTTTTACAAATTACATCACACAAGTATATTAGTAAAGAGTCATGATCTTATATTTCGATGCATGACCCTTTATTTTACATTCGAAGAAGGAAACTATGTACTTAAAAAAAGCATATCCTTCTTGAAGATCATTCACCTTGTTCTTCTAAAAAAAGAGCAAAATGATGCTTTGTTCATCCCTAAAGAAGTTGATCCCCCAAATCTTAGTTTACCCATTCTTTATTTATCACATAGTGTTGTTTACTCCAATATTTTCCATATTTATAGATGACAAATGTAGGGACAATCCAAAAATTATAAGAGAATGTGTATAGTCAAGAGTTAGATAAGTGCAAATCATGATATAAATGCAATAGACTATTAAAAAAAATTCTTGGATAACGTCACTTTTTGCTAATACAAGAACCATATTAAATTGCTTGTAATTTTTGAAATTCCTAAAAAAGATTTGTTATTTTTTTGTGCATTGAAACATTAATGATTGCGCAATAATTTAGTTTCGAAGCATAAGTTATTAGAGGAACGGTGTTAATTTAGTGAATGAAAAATGGTCATTTTATTTTTTTAGAATAATTTAATATTTAATTAATTAGTTTTTTATTAAAAAAATAGTGTATATATATATATATGATTGATGATGATTAAATATAAATATAAATATAAATTATTTATAAGTTATAGATGATAAATATTATTAAATTAAATATTTTAGTTAGGAATCAATCTAAGGAAGTGCAAAAGTCATTAACATTTTTATTAAAACGATACAATTTAATATAATTAGGAATTAATCTAAGGAAGTGAAAAAGTCATTAAGATTTTTATTAAAATAATACAATTAAAAATTTAAATTAAATAATTAAATATTTTTATAACATTTTAATTTATAGTAGGGGTAAAATCGTAATTCAACTTTTAACTTTTTTGGTTTCCACTTATAGTAATATATATATATGAATCATGTGGATACATTTGATTTATATAAGTTCTGAAAAATTTCTAAATGTCCGAATATAAAATTTGTATATACTTACCATGTTTGCATATTGACAAGCGAATTATACAAACGACAAGTGAATTATACAAACGAAAATACCTACAACAAACG
>JAJOOO010007438.1:0-15933 GCA_029582685.1 Solanum piurae
CCTTTGTAGGAAGATTCAAGGGTGGATCTAACTTGAAGTTACATGTTCGACAAAATTTAATAATTTTGATTCATATCTTGTATTTGTATAATTTGTATTATGTAATTGAATCAACTTCATATGTATAAGAATCTATTCAATATCTAGTAAGAAAAAAAATTCTGGTCCAACTTACAAACTTAAAATTTTGGATGCACCTCTAGTTGGACCTTATACTTTTTAATATGGGTGCAATTTACAACTTCATTGCTCTTACCTGGCTTCGCTCCTGATTGTGGCTCAACCAAGTTAAGATTCATGTCAAGATGTTTCATATTGGGGATAAATCACTTTTTAACTAAGGTGATTTCATATTTAATACTTTAACACGAGATTTTTAATTAAGAACAACTCAACCACCGATACTTATTAGTTGATCCTTCCAAGATTTCTCCAAGGATGAAGCTTTAAATCCAAGCAAATGTTATTTGATAGTAGTATATACTAGCATTTCACTTATCAGACAGAATTAAGAGTAAACTGATCCATATTAGCATTAGATTACTTAACATATAGCTACAAAATGAATTTAAGATAACGAACCACATCGGAGAATGAAGATAGTTGTGGCCTCGTTGGGTAGAATAAAAAATGGAGGCTGTAGGCTAAGTTAAAGTATGATCCTTCAGGCAAGTTTTAACGGGATGTGATGAGTGGTCAATACTCGCATTAAAATATGCGAGAAGGGCGTCCAGGCTCAGCCTGTTACGACAATTTGGGCGCTCTCAATTTTACCAATCTGATCCCTATGCTTGAATTATCTTATAACCCCTACCCCCACCCCTTCTACACACACCCTCCCCCCTAAGTTAAGTTTTCTAATTTTTATTTTTATTTTTATAAAACATAGTTTGTTTTATAACTAAATTATAAGGTATTTACATTTCTTATTGGAATGATATCAACTAAATAATTAGTGATAATTTAGAACAAAAAAAAAACACAACCACCTATAATATTTCATGTAGAAAATTCACAAACAAAATAATAGTTCAGGTATACTATCATTATCATTGAACAATTCGACCATGAGTGATGGGATAAAACATTAAATATTACTCCATATATCACAAATCATAATATTTAAAGAACATTTTTGTACATTAAACATATTTCAAATTGTAGACTTCAATATTCACGGTTAATTGTGCAACTATTAGGACTCAGAATTCATAAATGAAACATGATTGATATTATTAGAGAGTCCTACATAAAATTATATTACTTATATGATATATAACAATCCTTCTTTTATGAACTAGTTTTTATGGTTACGGATAAGTATCACTTTATTCACACCAATTAAATAACTTTCATAAAGATTATTTCATAAAACATCCGTACATTTATATTATATGATACAGAACAATCCTTCTTTTATAAACTAATTTTTATAATTACCGATAAGTATCATTTTATCCACACCGATCAAATAACTTTTGCTGAGATCATTTCATGAAACATCCGTACATATGAAATAATTTTATATAAGCAATAAAATTAAAATAATACTCCTTCATGTATGATTTATAACCAGTGTTTTAAAAAACTCTGTTGGGACTCGCCTCGGGGCTCGTCCTAGGGCGAAATTTTAGCAAAACGCCTCGAGACTCAAGTGTGGGGCTTAGTTCTGTAAGACTTACGCCCTAAGTGCCCGACTATACACCCTAAGCACGCCCAACGCTCGAGGCTGGCTTAACAGATCTTACACAAATTATGTGTTAAAATCTTTAGTTAACATTATTGACCCTCATAATTCTTGAATAATTGAATGATACATCAAATAACAAGTTTTAATATCACATCTTTCCTATTCTTTCCTATCTGGTAACATTGTTAAAGTAATTATATATTACGTAACATTTCTTCTATAAATACGTCGCGGAATTTTACTTTTTCACTTATCATTGGTCTTCATGGTTTTGTCATATGTATCAAAATTATTATATTTTATTTAGCTATTTGAAAGTAATTTTATTTTTATTCATGATGAAGTCATGTTTTTATTATAATACTAGTAAGGCTATTAATTATTTTCTTTTGGGGGGTAAAATCGTATAGTATGATAAAAAAAATATTTTTGAGAAATAATGATTCTTTTATTATTAGAAAGTTAAGATATTATCTTATTTATACGTGTATAATCATGTTAGAACTTTTATTTTTTATTAGTTTATTTAATCATATTTATAATTATTTCAAACTATTGATTTATTTTTATAATTTTGTGTTATTATATTATTATACTATAATATAAAATTAAAAATTTAAAAATCCATAGGGCTTACGCCTCGTCCTATACTAAGTAAAACGTCTCGCCTCACGCCCCGCCTTTTAAAACACTGTAATTATAACAAACCAATATTACAACGTACTTGGAATTGAAAAACATTGGATCCTGGATTGGCATTTGTTTTTTCTTTCAATTCCAAGTATGTTTGTCTCTCCTTAATATTGGTTTGTTATAAATCATACATGAAGAATCCGAATCTCACTAAAAAGAGGTGATGTTTGACTAACTCTTTGTCTATGGACTAGGTCTTGAATAAAATTTTTGTATCTCTCTACATTGAAATATTGAAAATATGTAGGAAGACACCCATATTTATAATACTAACAAACTAAATTAAATTAGGACTAGAAAATATTCTTAACAAATAAATCATAATTAAATAATTGTCATAAATACCATAAATAAAAAATTCTAAACTACTAAGATATCTTATTCTCAATTTGTTTCCTACAGATTTCTGATTAATTATGGACTTAAAAGTAAATCAAATGAAATGATTATATTATAGATGTAATATTCCTTCTGTCTCTAATTATTTGTTCACTTTTGAATTGACACACACCTATTAAGAAAATAATAATTGACATACTGACTTTACCATTTTACCCCTATTAATTATGAAGTTTGTGGATTAAAAATTTAAGTTTTTAAAAAAGTTCTACCTTTTTCAAAGTAATTAATTAAAGGTATAATAGGTAAAAATACTCCCTCCGTCCCTATTTAGTTGTCCACTTTAGAAATGACACACAGATTAAGGCAACAATGATTAGCATAGTGAAGTTACAATTTTACCCTTATAGTACAATTTACAATTCTAAAATAAATTCACTCAAAATAACTAATTATGGACAGAGGGAGTAACATTTTAGTTAGTGTAATTTGTACTTTAGAGGAAAGGTTTAAGAAAGGAAGTTAAGGTTAGAGAACCCAAAACTTGGGTAAAGTGTTTAGATTTATTGAAGATGAGACAATAACAATAAATATGAAATAAAGACAAAATTGCAGCATTTGTGGATGTGCTCTTCTCAATGATTAGGAAGTAAAATATCTTGTAGTAGTGAAAAGAAAAATTGACACCTCCCTACTTATTTACTCCACCATTTATGTCTCTACACTTCACTTCTTTCTGATTCATTACCACAATTACTTGTTCAGCAAACACCTTTTACATTTACTTTTTACAACATGATTACAGAATTAGAGAACATTTTCATATACTCTCTTTATATCTTTTTTTCTAATTTATATGACACATATTTAGAGCGTGATCTAGTCAATAAATTGGTTGAGAATCATGAGGATTTAGGTTCATCCGTTGAGACAAAAACACTTGTGAGTCTTCATATTTGTGTTAGCCTTGGTGTGACAGGTATTCCGTTTAATTAGTCGAGGTGTGTAAAAGTTGGCTCGGACACCACAGTCGTAAAAAATAATAATTATGTGACACACTTTTTAATTAATTACGTCTTAGAAATGATGTCACATTTCTAGCACTGGTGGAAGTGCTTCACCCAAACCTCTGGTCTTGGGTTCGAGCCCTGGGTATAGAGAAAATCATGTTGGGAGCGCTACCCCCGAATGGGCCCTGCAGAGCATGACGGAGCTCTAATGTGGGCTCCGGACACCGGGTGAGAAACCAAAAAAAAAAAACTTAACTTGAAATTACATATTTATCCTTAATAAAATTATTTATACAAATAATCAACCTGTTTTAGATGACAAATTTTTTTTAAAAAAAAACTTATTTTCTTTAATAAATTTGTGTCAAATCAAACAGTGTCACATAAATTAAAATAAAAATAATAATTTCTTTCTTAAATTTTGCATCAAATTAGACTAACAAATTAAAATTGAAAGATTACTTTTTTATGTTTAACCAAAACTGTAAAATTTTAAAGATATTAATACTCGTATTTCCAAAATTTGGTGGCACGTGAAAATTTGACTTGTTTCACTCTGTATGCATTTTATTGGATGGGATTGGAAACAGGCTGTAGTCTTTGAGTTTTCCACCTACCCTACCCCCAAACCTTCTGACACGCCACTTAAAAAGAAAAAGGAAATAAAAATAGAATTGAAAATGAAGAAAATTTGTAAGAAAAATAAATAAGAGAAGTATTGAAAATACTTTCGAATTTGACTTAAATTATTAGTTTCATTCTAAATTATTGACAGTTTTAAAAAAACACTCTTTTACTTGTCTAACTAAACTTAGATACATCCTGATACAAGTGGCCTCAAACTCTTGTAAGAGCATGAAACTCTTAATAAAAAACTAAGAGAAATGTTGAAAATATTTCTAAACTTAGTGAGAATTTAGGGGTGTATTTTACTCATATTGCAAGATCGAAGGTGTATTTAAAGTTCAATTAATCAAATAAGAGGATATTTTTAAGATTGTCAATAGTTTAAAAATGAAACTAATGATGCGCGTTGAATTTAAAGTACTTTCAATACGTTCGGAATAAATTAAGTGAAAAGAACATATCCAATCATTTGGTAATTTGAATCCACTAATCGATTAAGTTAAATTCGTTTTATGGTCCATCCATTAAAGGAAAAACAATTAGGAGAGGTAGAAGTCCAAATACAAATTCAAAAAAAATATTGAATGTATTTACATATTAAGTAGAATCAATATTAGTATTTCTAATTATTCAAAATTTCAAAATCTATAAAATTAAAAATTAAAATCTTGCTCCACTTTTATTTCAAGTATTTCCTTAATTTTAGGACTTGAGTCCAAAACCTCTTATTATAGTCCTAATGTTATTAAGTTATTTTGACGCCAATTAAATTGATTTTAAGACTCCAATTTATCTCTTATCACCAAAAGAAAAAAGAAAAACTTTTCTTGGCATAATTACATGTAATAAATTACATTAGTCCCCTAATTAACTATTGAGATTAAAAAATAATAATAATCATAATTAAGTAATTAAACTTGTAAAAAGTACATGTTATACCATTGATTTGATGTATGCACTACTTTCTCATTCCCTCTTGTTAAGTAAGAAAATTATGACCTTTCCTATTCTACTCTTTTCGTCATGGTTGGTACTTAGACATAGATTTGATTGAAAGTTAACCAATTTCCTTTTTTGAATTTAAAGTTCAGAAAATGAATTTGAGAGTAAACATTGTATATTTGTATTTAAACATACATTCTTGGAAAAATGTGAAATTTTTTTGAGTGATTTTTTTTTAAAAAAAAAAACTAACCAAAAAATTAGTACAATGTATTATATTTATGCCTCATAATATGTGTCATGTTTTATTTTGGAGAGTAAAACTAAATTGCATTGATCAACATTGTAAGATATATATAACTTTCCATTATATTGATACAAGTAGAAGTATAACTTATAGTAATACTTTTCGTATATATTTTCAATAGCTAAATCATAATTATAAACTATTGAATTAATCTAATTCAACCAAACTTCAGAAATTATCGAATAGCAAAATATGATAGTTAATATGAGATGAAAACCACTAAAAGGTGTGGTGCAATGGACGTGTGACAGTTCATCCCTTAACTAGAGATCTCAATTTCAAGCTATAGTATAAAAAAAAAATCCTTAATAGAAAATATTGACTCTATATCCTACATGAGTATCAAACAACGAACGTAATCAAAAGAAAAAATAAGGAAGAAAGGAATTTTAAGAACTAAGGAATTCTATTTTGTTCAAATAAGGTTCATTCCCAAATAAAGAAAAAAAAAGAGAAAATTTAAAAAAAAAAAAGAGAGGCTCAAAGCATAAACCCTAGACAACCCTCCCATCTCTATTTGTTTGCCACGTGTCATCAGCCACAAACTCCATGGATTTCTCCCCCTTATTACCAAACCCCCTACCACTTCTCCATCTTCTTCTTCTTCTTCCTCCTCTGCTCTGTTTCTCTCTCAATTTTCTCCCCTTCCAAACCGCCGCAAAATTCAACCAGAATGAAAAACAGCAAGCAGAACGAACTGTGTGATTTGTTTCATAATCCATCTAGAGATGAAATTGAAGTAGTAGAAATTCTACTCGATCTCGAAAATCTAGTGAGAGAAAGACAATATTGTTCGGTAATTTGGGGTTCTAAGAAAAGGAGATCTAATCGACGCATCGATTCTTCTTCTTCTCCCGTCGTCAACTCATCAAGTTCTATTCAAGGAAGTTCGAAAATCGATGAAAACGAAATTGAACCCAAAATTAAAGCTGAAGTTACCAGCCCTGCTACTCCTCTTTCATTTTCCCCAAGTGAATCTGATGAAAAATCCAAACATTCTTCTCGCAAAAGCTATAAACGAAAGGTACTATTCTCAACTCTCTCTTCTTCTTCTTCTCTTCTTCTTCTTCATGAATTCATAATTGTTAATTGATTTTCAAAACTTATTTTCATCGATTTCGATATCTGTTTCCTTTTTTTCTCTCTATTAACCAGTTTCAATGCCGTCTCCTCTGTTTCGGATAATTTTTGTTTTATGAAAGTGGGTCATTTTTAATAGAAATTTTAACTACGTTACAACAACGATAACATACCAGTGAAATCTCACAAATAGAGTAGACTGTTTTCGAAAAATCCTCGACTAGAAATTTAAATCTTGTTGCAAGAAATTTTTATCTTTATGATTGGGAATTTGGTGAATGATTTGAGTATTAAAATTGTTGATTGGTTTGCAGACGAGGGAGGAGTTAGTGGATAAAATAAAACAATTATCTCAATGCAGAGAATCGCTTACAGGGGTAAGTTTGTAAATTCCTATAAAATAAATTTAGTTTTTATTTTCTTTTCCTAAATTATCCTCTGTCTTCTTTTATTTTTTTTCTTGATATATTTTTTTTATTTTTATATTTTTTGCTGGAAATGGAATTTGTACAGGAAGTGGAGAATGTTCGTAATTACTACAACAATCAAAAAGCTTATAATTTGAAGTTGAAAGCAATGAAAGAAGAGGTAAATATTCATCTCTATTTTTGGTAAAAATGTTTACTATTTTCTCACTTATTTGAGATTTGTGATGGGGGGTTGCATAATTTGTCCACAAAATTGATCATTTGCTACACTAATCGTATGAAAGAACGTTTACGTTATCAGTATAATGTAACTCGTGATAACATATTATTACTCTATTTTTTAAGTTTTATTATTAGCTTACGATAAAAAGTGTATAATTTAACTCGCGATGGCATATTATTACTCTATTTTTTCAAGTTTGCTTATTAGTTTATGATAAAAAGTGTATAATTTAACTCATGATAACATATTATTACTCTATTTTTCAAGTTCCCTTGTTAGCAATCAGCTTCTTCCTTCGCATAATCTACGGGCTAACGACCTCCTTGTTACTTTGCATTTTGTGATCTTCCGCTTTGTTAATTACAGGTAACAAGAATGGTGAATTTCCAAGGGGTTGGTGTTAATTTAGGTCAACTTTACAGTAATCCTGGAATAGAGCCCAATCGTCAACAGCCGTTCATTATGGATCAGGTTGCTTCAAGATCAGAAACTTTCCATAGATTTCAGTACCCATTGGGCCAGCTGCAACAGGCCCAACATTTGTACTCAAATGGGTTGGGCCCAGGCCCAATAGGCCTTCCGGATCTGAATGTTACGGTGGACGAGGCTTTCGCATTGGACCCGTTTGATATCGATAGAATGAATGTTGAAAGGAAGGCCCAATATGCTGAAGCTAGAAGGAAGAGGAGGATTAAAAGAATAGAAATTAAGAATTCATCTGGTTTTATTAGACCACCAAGAAGGAGATAGTAGGTAATTTTTGTATTTTTGATCCCTCCATAGAATGATAGCATTAATTTTTTTGAGCGATACGGAAGGCCAATCGAGCAAAGCTCTTTTTTTTGCTTTGGACGTATCGCTAAGTGAAATTGTATCGTACATTAGTTGAAGAAGTTGATGAGCTATAATGATGTGCGTATACTTTTCATTGATCATCGTATAAACAAAATATTCTCCTGGATTTAGGTTTTGATTTTGATTTTTTAGCAATTGGATTATTTTGCATGACATTTTGGTAATTGAGTGGTCAATGAAGTGGTTGAGAACTCTGAGGTCTCAAATTCAAAACTTAGTGGAGAAAAAAAAACATTAGGTGATTCTTCTCATATGTCCTAGCCCCTAGGTATCTCGTGGAATTAGTGGAGGTGTGTAAAAATTAGCTTGGACACCCCTCGAATATAATTAAATATTAAGAATGTGTGTCTTAAACTCTTAGAATAGATAATCACACACTTCAAAGTTCAAACATAACCACTTATCATGTTGTTGTTTTATCAATATATTAAAGAATATCTAGTTATTGTCGTTGATTATTGGACGCGTTGATCTTTGTACTATTCAGAAAGGCATAATGGATCAAAATCTCTGTACTTATATTGATTTTGTTCTGTCCTAAGTAACTTGGATACTTAATAGGCCCAAATCTATAAAACTGGGCTATTAACTAGGTCCACATAAAACTAGGTTTAGGGTTTGGTGACTGCTACTATATATACTAACACTTGTTTTTTGTGATAATTTTTTTTTCTCTTGGCTATGTGAAAAATGTTTTGTGTCTTTTCTTTATATTCTCTGAGTTAATTTACGTGCACATCGACTAATTTCACGATAGCTCTTTCTCTTTGTGTTTATTGAAAATTGATTGCAAAAGGGGTATACTGACGATGGCATTATTATTGAGGATATAAGAAGCTCAAACTTTATTGAAGTTGGAGCGATGTTTTTTCCTAATACTTCCATGACTCTGATGCATACTTTATCCCAATTCCCTTATATTTATTGCATTTTTTCTTTGTTGGCAAAATTATGTGCTTTCATGGCGAGATTATATTGGCTATTTTGTTTTTGTTGATATAATTTGATGGGCGCCTTACACTTGTATTCCAATTATTTGTACAGAATAAGTTTATTTGAATGAATTTAGGTTTAATTAGGTCTTTTGAATCTAACTTCATCAAGTCAGTTTATTTTGTACGACTTGTCATAATTGAAAGGCCAAATACAGTGATAGATTCTTTAATTTGATCTCAATTTTAATGTTGGTACTTTAATTCATAGTAGTTGTTTTAGTTAGACCCTTCAAAGCAAGGGAGAAGCTGAAATATAATTAAAACTTGTTTTAATTAGACTCTTCAATCTAGATATATTTTGGTTCTCCCATTCATAAATCAAAAATTGAATAACTGAAAAAAGAAACAATAAGGGTCCATCCCTTAAAATAATGGGGGTGGGAGTATGAAATAGCCATGTTTCACTATTTAATTTGGGGAAGAAACTGATGAAAGAAGCTGAATATTATTTTCCTTTTCTATTTTTCTTAAAAAACTTTGATTAGTTAATAAAATTCATTGTGTCATTTTTTTATTGGATATTTTGGCCCAAATTAATGTGAGTATACTCCAAGTACGTGAAACCCCCTTATTGTTCTTTAGAAATATTAATGATATAATTGGTGAAAAAATATATTAAATATAAGACAATTTGAGAATTGGCTATGGATTACGGCCTAAATATAATAAGGGACTGAGAATTGGTTATGGTTTACGGTTAAAGAGAAATGAAATGTTTCTCCAATGTAAATATGCAAAATAGCATTCAGGAAAAAAAAAGATGAGTCAAATGTAATAAAATAACTGCTGGAGAATATTATTTAGAGGAGTACGGAGGATGCATATTATAATACTAGAATAGTATCGTTTAGTGCAAGAAACTGCAATACACAAACAAGTATAAGAAGCTACTGTAATACAGTATATTCATATAGACCAATAAAAGACATTTCATTTCTCAACAAACCAAACACAAAGTTCAAATGAAGAGAAAACAATAGGAAACATAACAAGTTCACTTTGGCAGAAATCGAACAAACCAACAAATATCAAATGTAGAGAAGACTTTTAGGATTCATATTGATCATCAGCGGCCTCATCATCATACTCTTCCTCATCATCTGCTGTAGCATCCTGGTATTGTTGATATTCTGCAACCAAATCATTCATGTTGCTCTCGGCTTCAGTGAACTCCATTTCATCCATTCCTTCACCCGTGTACCAATGCAAGAAAGCCTTGCGCCTGAACATAGCAGTAAACTGCTCACTCACCCTTCTAAACATCTCCTGAATGGAGGTTGAATTGCCAACAAATGTGGATGCCATCTTCAGCCCAGTTGGTGGGATATCACACACACTAGACTTGACATTGTTAGGGATCCATTCAACAAAGTAGGATGAGTTCTTGTTCTGCACATTGATCATCTGTTCATCTACCTCCTTTGTGCTCATCTTACCCCTAAACATGGCAGAAGCTGTCAGGTAACGTCCATGACGCGGATCTGCAGCGCACATCATGTTCTTGGCATCCCACATTTGTTGAGTAAGCTCTGGCACTGTTAGAGATATGTATTGCTGTGATCCACGAGAGGTTAGTGGGGCAAATCCCACCATGAAGAAGTGAAGACGTGGGAAGGGGATTAAATTCACAGCCAATTTCCTCAGGTCTGAGTTCAGCTGACCAGGGAATCTCAAACAGCAAGTAACACCACTCATGGTTGCAGAGATCAAATGGTTCAAGTCACCAACTACAAGAGAAAATAGGGCAAATTAATCATTTGCTTACTTAAACTTGCAGATCATATTATTGGTTACCACTAAAGAGAAACACTTACAACTTGGAGTAGTGAGCTTCAAAGTCCTGAAACAAATATCATATAGAGCTTCGTTGTCAAGGACCATACATTCATCAGCATTCTCCACCAATTGGTGCACAGACAATGTAGCATTGTATGGTTCTACAACAGTGTCAGACACCTTTGGAGAAGGGAAAACAGAGAATGTGAGCATCATCCTGTCTGGATACTCCTCCCTTACCTTGGAAATCAGTAGTGTTCCCATGCCAGACCCAGTCCCTCCACCAAGTGAGTGACAAACCTGGAATCCTGATCCACACAACAAAGAATATAAATCAGTCAACTACCACCCCTCAATCAACAAATGGTAATAATTGTAGAAATAGGATCACCAAATTGATGCATCAAACATATAATGATTATTCAATAGATACTATCACTTGTCCAGAAATTTTCAAGAAAGAAGCAGTGTGTATAAGATCTTAGATAAATTTCTAAAACTGGAAGGAAAAGGAAAACAAGGCGATTGACTAATATTGCCATCAGTAAGATCCAGACACATCATAAATCTCAGTACTCGATCATGAACTCTAAGAGAGTATGACTTGTTGTGAGATGCATAATGAGAAATTTAAATTTATCCTTCTGCTAGACTATACAATTTTATGCCAATCATTTGTGTGCTCTATGAGATTCAAGCTTTATATGAACATTCAAATGTGCACATACGCATCAGCATTATTTCTACCTTGAGTTGTTAACAGCAAATATAGGCATTTTCATCATAGATCATACGATTACAAATGAGTAAAAGAGATCTGTATACAACCGACTATGCAACCGTAGGTACATTCATAGAAACAGCAAACAAGCATCAAAACAAGATCAAATTCGGTTACATCTAAGCTATGTCAACTATAAGCACATACATCGGACCAATTAGAATAGGATTTGGAATGAAAATGAGGAAGAGATCTAGTATAGGCACTTGTTAACTATCAATAGGAAGAATAAGTATGCAATTAGCAATAAAATCGAAAACAGAAACTAAAGGCACTGTCAATCGGGTCAATTAGCATAGGATTTGGAATGAAAATAAGAAAGAGATCTAATATATGCACTGTTACCTACCAATCGGAAGAATAAGTAAGCAATTCGCAATGAAAACGAAAACAGAAACTAAAGGCAACAGGCACATTCATAAACGAAATGAACAAAACCTTGCAGGCAATCACAATTCTCCGCTTCTTTACGAACAACATCGAGAACAGCATCGATCAACTCAGCGCCTTCAGTATAATGACCTTTCGCCCAGTTATTCCCAGCACCAGACTGTCCAAACACAAAGTTATCAGGACGGAAGATCTGTCCATAGGGACCAGATCTGATACTATCCATAGTACCAGGCTCTAGATCCATAAGCACAGCCCTAGGAACATAACGTCCACCAGAAGCTTCATTGAAATAAACATTGATACGTTCAAGTTGAAGATCGGACTCAGCGGCGGTTCCTTTGTAACGTCCGGTAGGATCAACACCGTGTTCATCACAGATAACTTCCCAGAATTTGGAACCGATTTGGTTTCCACATTGTCCTCCTTGAATGTGAAGGATTTCTCTCATTTTCTCTTACTTTTTTTTGTGAAAAAATTGATGAGAGAATGAGAGAGAAGAAGAAGAGATGAAGATGAAGATGAAGGGAGAAATGGGAAAGAGAGTGATATTTCTAGTGGTAATGGGGAGAGAGGCGGGAATACATAAACACGCAATAACTGATGGACCCTACATTATAGGGTGAGAAGAATATGGGTCCCACTATTTTCACCACCGATATTTTTGGCATCCATTATTTTCTTTTTGTTCTCTTCTTAACGCACAATAAATTAATTTAATTTAATTTAATTAAATACTCTTTTATTATCTCAAATATTTTCTTTTCTTTCAAAAAAATGTTTATTTTCTTTTATGATTGAAGGAATTAAATGTTTTTTTTTCAAGGGAATGAATAAATCTTAAAAGTTAGGTAACGCATATATAGAAAAATGTTGATTTAGGATTTGAATTCATTGACCATTTGAGTTATTGGGTTGAAATGTAATATTACTAAATATATTTCTTTGTTGAGTTCAGTCAAATTCAACGCTTTTACTATATTTTGCTTAGTAATTAAGTAGTTATTTAAATTTATATTTATCAATACAATAATTGAATATTAAAAAAATTAAAAAGAAGAATAGCATAGGATGGATATGGATAGTTATTAAGTGTATAAGATATGAGATCATTCAAATTTATATATATTATCACAAATTTAAATCGCGCACAACAGAGGCGTAATGAGTTATAACCTTATCCTTCATGTAGCTCCTCACATATATAGTAATGTTTGAATCGTGATCAAGTTCTCTACTCAACTTGATCTTTTTCTGTTTTTGCTTTGATTTGAATTACTCTATTTATTAACCTTATTGTAATCACTTAACACACAAAAACAACCTTTAAAAGCCTACAAACTAGTAGTAGTAGTTGTAGATCCAATCAAATTTTGTCAAAAAGTGGATAGAAGTGTTGAAGAATATTTTGTGTTTAATAAGTAGAAACAATTTGGAAACTTTAAACAATCATTTGGATCAAGAACTCAATTATTGTCATTTCATTACTGTTTTCACCTCCATTATTTCATTCACGTGGCTATGTTTCTTTTTTATTACTACTACTAATATATAAGTTTTTTCACGAGCACAAACCCCACAGCCAGTGAGGTATTTATGATATTTGTGGTGTTGACAGCTACTGATTTTTTGTCTCAATTACTATATGGTTCGTCTACTTGCAATATTTTTTTTCAAGTATCCTATCGTGATCACCACCTAATATTATTTTCACTATGTTTTTTTATTTATGAGATGCCAACTCTAACTACTGTACTAGATGGGGACAACAGCAGAGTTTTAGATCTGAATAATGGTACACTTCAATGCTTGAGCTCATCCACATAAAACTGATCTAAAAAAGATTCCACAACTGAATTCATTACTTTCAACTCGATGTACTTCGAGTGTGTTTTGACTTCACCAATTCATTTTCGATTAGTCATGATCAGCCAAAAATGCTAATTTAACCTGTCTAAGACGATCTATCGAAATGTGAATATGAGAATCCAGAACAAACAAAATGACGAAATAGGTAATAAAATTGCTTCTACTTCATTACCTTTTTTATAATGTTCAAGAGTATACTTGATTCAGAGGTTCTGTAAAGTTTTTCCATTTGTTTGAAAGACTTGATTTTGAAAGGATAAGGGCATGAATATAACACATACTTATATGCTATATTGCTCCGACTCTCTGGAAAGCTCCAGAAGTAGTGCATTTTGGAGGATCCGGCACATGTTGTGGCTCTTGTTTTGTAGACTCCACGCAACATAGCTTTTATCATTTGCTATTATCATAAAAGCCTATTCATTATCACAACAGACGAGAATCACAGAAAATGTTATCAAAATAGAAATTAGAAAAACATGCAAAACTAGAAAGTTGCTAGGTCCTTTTGGGGTCTTTCTCCTGCACATATGGAAACATTACAATACAAAGACTTGAATAACAGGATATCACCAAAATATAGAACAAACGAATTCTTGTAACAGCTACTTTCATCGATTTTGAAGCATGGATTCGTTGCAATATTTCTTGAAATTCAAGCATTCTTCCACAATGAAATCACTGCAAATTTTGGTTTCAACAAGTGACGTTAGCGACCCAAATAGCAAATTTCTCCATCATATATGCAGCAAAAAGTGGGAACTTACAAGATACGATCAGCCATATCTGATGTTTCCCATCTGGGACTCCACGGGTATTCAGTAGTGACTGGAGACTTGATGGGCAGACCTTGAGAATTAAAGTGCTATACAAACATGCCAATGCACAGATATGAGCACCGAGTCAATTGATACTACAACAACAACTACTACTACACCTCGATATCAATCAAGTTGGGGTTAGTGAATCAAGTGGTAGCACCATCAAAAGTCAAACAGATGAGTGGAAGGGCAAAAGCTGAGAAGTATGCCACTCCTATCACAGAATGGCGGGCAAGAATTGGGGGGGATAACCACTACATTTTTTCACAAAAAGGTTCTATGCTTAATATTACATGATCATGAAGGCAAACTAAAAGACGCTCAAGTATTACAAACAACCATACCAAAATATCTAAAATCCTGTCACGTTATCTTTCTCAAAAAAAAATCCTGTCACGTTATTGAACAACAACATAACCAGTGAAATCCCACAAGTGGGATCTGCAGAGAGTAGAGTGTATGCAGACCTTACCCCTATCTCGTGGGATAGAGAGGTTGTTTCCACCCTCAGCTCAAGTGTGGCAAATCAAAAGAAAAGGTACATAAGGTACATGGAGAAAAGAATAAAATATAGTAAAGGTAAGAAGGCACCAATATAGTTCAAGGGGACCTACACAAACTATTTTACCTGGGAACTCTGAAGCATCAAACTTGGCTGCTGCTTAGGGAACTGAAGTGGGATGGCAACATGAACCTAAAATATCAAGTATATTATAAGATTTATCTACTAATAATCGCTCATCAATAACATTTCGATATAAGCAGCACAAGCAAAGATGTTCAATCATGGGAACATGGTCTCCAGTCAGCATGTCAAACAAAGCTTATCTTGTGGAAGAAAAAAGAGCAATGTAGTTGCTGAACGAATTGCAACTATAGGTAAGACCATGACCTGTTTCTCTATGTTTTTGAGTTATTCTTATAGATGTATGGACTATTTTGTATCCGGTGTTTGCATTCATTTGAAATTCTACTCAATTTCCCATCGTTCTTCAGCTATCAAAGTCTTGGGGGGGGGGGGGGGGGGGGGGGGGGGGGGGGGGGGGGGGGGGGGGGGGGGGGGGGGGGGGGGGGGGGGGGGGGGGGGGGGGGGGGGGGGGGGGGGGG
>JAJOOO010007439.1:0-15925 GCA_029582685.1 Solanum piurae
ATACATCTTATTATTATTATTATTATACATCTTATTATTATTATTATTATTATACATATTATTATTATTATTATTATTATTATTATTATTATTATTATGTTTAATAAAGATTGTAAACATGATGTTTCTAAGCAGATGTTTTCTAGATGGAAACAATATGTTCACCCAGAATACTCATATAAATATTGGCATATTTATGTTGTTTTATCATGGCATTAACATGCATAGTAGTAATAATAGCCGAATCATTTTCAAATAATTTTGAAAAAAACATTAAAGTTAACAATCTTATCATTTTTATTAATTTGAAAAGACTGTTGTGGAGGAAAAACCAATTTCGTAATTTCTCCATTGCTTAAAGTAAAATATCTTTCAAGCATAGAAATATAGTTATGAACATGTTTACACATAAACCAAGGAACAAATGCAACAAGACGATTTATTCCCGAATCAATAATATCTTTATAAAATTCTTCTTGAAAATCCTTTTGTTCATCTTTATTAAAGTACTTAAAAAATCATTTTCTAAAAGGTTTCCATTTCTTTCATTGAAAATCTTTAGCGATGCTAGCTCTTGCCGGAGAACCCGAACTAAAATCAATGATTTTGTCAGACACATAAACAATATTAACCAGTTATTCCATCTGGAAAATTCATTTCTGATTCAGTTATATCTAAATCAGAACTAGCTCTACGAATAGGTCTAGCCATATTATCTTAATTATGTTGCTCCTTTCATAAAGGATTTAGCAAAAGATTCAGCTATTTTATATGATAGACTAAAGAATAATCCTAAGGCTTGGTCAAATGATCATTCTGAAGCAGTCAAGAGGATTAAAGAAAAGGTTAAAAACCTTCCTTGCCTTACCTTGGCTAATCCAAAATGGGAAAAATCGGTGGAAATTGATGCTTCTGATATAGGATATGGAGGTGTTCTGACACAATATTGTACTGATAATAAACGCCACTATATTGTTCAATTTTATTCTCGCAAATGGAATCCAGCCCAGAAAAATTATGCCACTATAGCTAAAGAAATCTTGGCCATAGTGAAATGTGTTCTTAAATTTCAAGGTGATTTATACAATCAAAAGTTTTTTATAAAGACTGATTGCCAAGCAGCTAGATTTATGTTTAATAAAGATTGTAAACATGATGTTTCTAAGCAGATGTTTGCTAGATGGCAAGCACTCTTAGCACCTTTTGATTTTGAAATACAATATAAGAAGGGTGAAGATAATAGTCTTCCAGATTTTCTCACTAGAAAATATTTGACTTAATATTGTTTATTCTTCATTTCAGGATGAGACCATCATGGCCCCCTCCCTCCAGAAGAGGAAGAGGAATTACAAATCCAGGAAGAGGAGGTCATATCCTCGCTCAACATGGATATAAACAACTAATCTCAACAAATAATATTGCAAGTAATAGCGGTTTTGATACAACCCATCCGATGTACAAAGAATTTATGGATTTTATGAAATCCAAAAAGGAATCAGATAATAATCCTCCTTCTTATTCCTCAGCTCTCATAGAAAAATAAAACACGGAAGTGTTTGATTTGAATGAAAAAAGAGAAGTTATACTTCTCTTAGAAAACAGTGATATGAAATGGAAAAATGAGCCATGACAGGTAATGTATAGATATCTAGATACAGTATGTTATACATCAATTATTTATAAATACAGGATGAACTACGAGATAATACTCTCAGCAACGGGGTCGTGTGAATTTCAACATTTTTACCCGGAAAATACAAGAAAAGTTTATAACTTTTCCAAAATTATTATAAAAAAGATTCTAACTCCTAAAGAATGGGGAATGAGCCCTTTAAAGGAACTGGATTATATCCATCCTAAACTGAAAATCACAGTAAAATACAATTACTGGGATTATGTCGACAGCTTTAATAAAGCCTTATTATATGAGAATATTAATAGGAAACATTCTTGGTTTATGAAGATATGCTCAAATGTTTTCGAAAGGCAAATTCCTAATTGGTTTTGCAAATGGTGGACTTTATATGGTCCTTCAGTAAAGATTTTACCGGAAGAATACATAAAATTATATTCGGAATGGATTGATATATCCCCTAAACTTATCAGTTTACAAGGAAATAATATTTTCTTTGATGGAATGGCAGTAATGTATTTCTTTATAGAATTATCAATCCCATGAATCATGAAATGGTCTGTAGAATTCAATACTACTTCTGAAGGATTCCCGTGCCTACAAAGGACTTTTTATACGAAGTTCTGGAACAAATGATCCATAAAGACCTTGAAGGAAAAATTCAGGGTCAAGAGACATTAGATTTAATAAATGTTACAATCAGCAAATATTATGATATTATAACTTCAGAACCCCAGGAAGTCATTGGTCTTAGCCCATTTAAACAGATCAGCAGGAAACTTCAAATGAAGAAGGGGTTGATCTCAAAATCAGAAGCCATAGCATTATATATGGAAGAAGTCAAGAAAGACTTAATCAAGAATCTTGACATAGATATTAATGATGATATCTCTAGGACATCGTCTAGTCATACTAATGAAACTGAAGATGATACATGTCTAGCAGGAGAAGGCCAAGATGTTGAGAGCAACGAAGAAGAAATTGATATTGAGGCCCTCTTCTAGAAATTTCAAGAACAAGTGAAAGAATCTTCCAGCACAGTTGCAACTGTCAAAGGGAAAAATAAAATATGAGGATCCCACAGACAACATGATAAGGCGTCAAATGATAATAATAATAATAATAATAATAATAACAATAATAATAATAATAATAATAACAATAATAATAATAGCAATAATAATAATAATAATAATAATAATAATAATAATAATAATAATAATAAAACTGAAGATGATACATGTCTAGCAGGAGAAGGCCAAGATGTTGATAGCAACAAAGAAGAAATTGATATTGAGGCCCTCTTTCAGAAATTTCAAGAATAAGTGGAAGAATCTTCCAGCACAGCTGCAGCTGTCAAAGGGAAAAATTAAAATATGAGGATCCCACAGACAATATGATAAGGTGTCACATGACACAAGAAATCAAAAAACTTTTATAAAGTAAAAGATGCTTTCATAAAAGTATTATTAGTGGTAGCCGAAAGTATTGTCAGCCAATTAAAATTAAAATATAAAGAAGGCCATGTGTGTTTGACAGCCTTTATTGTAAAGTAGTGACCATTATTAAAGTGTGGGCCAATATCTTTTATATTTTTCATCTTTGTAAGATTCCTCCCTCAGCTATATAGGAGGAGGATATGTGCTTAGGTAAAGGCAGGTTTTAGAAACCCCTCTCTCTCTCTCAAAAACTCCTTGTAATATTTCCAAGTATTTGAATAAAAGTTTGCAATTTGGTTACATCTACGAAGTGTTCATCCTTAAGATACTATTTCTTTATGTTCTTATATTTCTTTGAGATATTGAAGCCCAAATGATGGGCTAAACTATTTGTGTTGAATTATAGCATACTAGGTTACTAGGATTTGTGGTGTGTGTTGCTATTTTGAAAAATAGTTTAAACAATCCGATGTAAGGTCAAATATAGATAAACCGGGCATTTTTATGAAAGATCGCTGAAGAAAATCCATTGGATTACCCGTTGTGTGTTGCCATTCCATCAAAGAAAATATCATTTCCTTGTAAACTGATAAGTTTAGGGGATATATCAATCCATTCCGAATATAATTTTATGTATTCTTCCGGTAAAATCTTTACTGAAGGACCATATAAAGTCCACCATTTGCAAAACCAATTAAGAATTTTCCTTTCGAAAACATTTGAGCATATCTTTATAAACCAAGAATGTTTCTTATTAATATTCTCATGTAATAAGGCTTTATTAAAGCTGTCGACATAATCCCATTAATTGTATTTTACTGCAATTTTCAGTTCAGGATGGATATAATCCAGTTCCTTTAAAGGGCTCATTCCCCATTCTTCAGGAGTTAGAATCTTTTTTATAATAATTTTAGAAAAGTTATAAACTTTTCTTGTATTTGCCGGGTAAAAATGTTGAAATTCACATGACCCCGTTGCTGAGAGTATTATCTCGTAGTTCATCCTGTATTTATAAACAGTTGATGTATAACATACTGTATCTAGATATCTAGACATTACCTGCCATGACTCATTTTTCCATTTCATATCACTATTTTCTAAGAGAAGTATAACTTCTCTTTTTCCATTCAAATCAAACACTTCCGTGTTTTCTTCTTCTATGAGAGCTGAGGAATAAGAAGGAGGATTATTATCTGATTCCTTTTTGAATTTCATAAAATCCATAAATTCTTTGTACATCGGATGGGTTGTATCAAAACCGCTATTACTTGCAATATTATTTACTGAGATTAGTTGTTTATTTCCATGTTGAGAGAGGATATGATCTCCTGAGCAACTTTCTCTTTCCCTCTTGACTTAGTAGGCAATAGAGAAATAAGTTTATCAACTTTATCATGCAAGGAAACAATATGTTCACCCAGAATACTCATATAAATATTGGCATAATTATGTTGTTTTATCATGGCATTAACATGCATAGTAGTAATAATAGCCGAATCATTTTCAAATAATTTTGAAAAAGCATTAAAGTTAACAATCTTATCATTTTTATTAATTTGAAAAGACTGTTGTGGAGGAAAAAACAATTTCGTAATTTCTCCATTGCTTAAAGTAAAATCTCTTTCAAGCATAGAAATATAGTTATGAACATGTTTACACATAAACCAAGGAACAAATGCAACAAGACGATTTATTCCCGAATCAATAATATCTTTATAAAATTCTTCTTGAAAATCCTTTTGTTCATCTTTATTAAAGTACTTAAAAAACCATTTTCTAAAAGGTTTCCATTTCTTTCGCTAAAAATCTTTAGCGATGCAAGCTTTTGTCGGAGAACCCGGACTAAAATCAATGATTTTTTCAGACATCATAAACAATATTAACCAGTTATTCCATCTGGAAAATTCATTTATTAGATAGATTTTATGATGCTATTATATTTTCTAAATTTGACTTGAAATCAGGTTATTGACAGATTCAGATTGCAGAATCTGACAGGTTTAAAATCACTTTTAATGTGCCAATGAGGCAATATGAATGGAATGTCATGCCATTTGGTTTAAAGAATGCTCATTCTGAGTTTTAGAAAATTATGAATGATATCTTCATACTATATAGCAATTTCATAATTGTTTATATAGATGATATTCTAGTTTATTCTAAAAATATAGAAACTCATTTTAAACATTTAGAATTGTTTAAAAAAATCATTATGCAAAATGGTTTCATTTTATCGGTCCTATAAACAGAAGTATTGAATTTGCTTCTAAATTTCCTGATGTTATTACTAACAAGAGTCAGTTGCAGAGATTTCTTGGGAGTCTTAATTATGTTGCTCCTTTCATAAAGGATTTAGCAAAAGATTCAGCTATTTTATATGATAGACTAAAGAATAATCCCAAGGCTTGGTCAAGCAGTCAAGAGGATTAAAGAAAAGGTTAAAAACCTTCCTTGCCTTACCTTGGCTAATCCAAAATGGGAAAAATTGGTGGAAACTGATGCTTCTGATATAGGATATGGAGGGTGTTCTGACACAATATTGTCCTGATAATAAACGCTACTATATTATTCAATTTTATTCTGGCAAATGGAATCCAGCCCAGAAAAATTATGCCACTATAGCTAAAGAAATCTTGGTCATAGTGAAATATGTTCTTAAATTTCAAGGTGATTTATACAATCAAAAGTTTTTGATAAAGACTGATTGCCAAGCAACTAGATTTATGTTTAATAAAGATTGTAAACATGATGTTTCTAAACAGATGTTTGCTAGATGGCAAGCACTCTTAGCACCTTTTGATTTTGAAATACAATATAAGAAGGGTGAAGATAATAGTCTTCCAGATTTTCTCACTAGAGAATATTTGAATTAATATTGTTTATTCTTCATTTCAGGATGAGACCATCATGGCCCCTTACCTCCAGAAGAGGAAGAGGAAGGACAAATCCTCTTAATTGATGCTATTCAAAGTCTTCCAGAATTGGGTAATGCCTCTGAATCGTCATCTTCTCTTGAAGGAGAAAATAATAGTCTTGATTTTATGAAAAACATTCATTTACAAAATGATAAGAAAGATTTTGTATATAGTCTTAAAGCTTTTACTTCTCAAAAGTTTTATACTAAAATTACTCTTCTTATTGATTATAATTACAAAAAAAGAGATTACAGCTCTTATTGATAGTGGTGCCTATTTAAATTGTATTCAAGAAGGACTTATACCTTCAAGATATTTTCATAAAACTACTCACAGTCTTCGTTCTGCTAATGGTAGCAAAATGAATATTGAATTTAAATTACCAAAAGCTTTTATTTGCAAAGGTAAGAGTTGTGTCCCTCAAAGCTTTGTTTTGGTAAAAATTATCACAAATCAAATTATTTTAGGGGTACCTTTTATAAATAATATTTTCCCCCTTACTAATTGGGATAATAATAAAATTATTGGTACTTGGAATAACAAACCTTTTATAATGGAATTTGTTACAAAATTATTTACTAGAATGATAAATGATTTAACAACAAAATTCATTTCTTAAAACAATCAAGTTAATTTTATAAAACAAGAAATTAATAGTATTGAAGTAGATCATATTTTACAAAATCTTAAATTACAGGAAAAGATTGCTATTCTATCTAATCAGTTCTCTCTTGATATTTGCGGAGACCACCCTAATTCTTTTTGGAACAGGAAAATGCATGTTGTTAGTCTTCCATATGAGGATGAATTTGATGAGAATAATATTCCAACTAAGTCAAGGCCTTGTCAAATGAACTCATAATACCTAGAGTTATGCAAAAAAGAAATTAGTTCTTTGCTTCAAAAAGGCCTTATAAGGCAATCCAAGTCACTATGGTCTTGTAGAACTTTTTATGTTAATAAGCATGCCGAACAAGAAAGGGGAGCTACTCGTCTGGTGATTAATTATAAGCCTCTTAATAAAGCATTTAGATGGATCAGGTATCCCATTTCTAATGAAAAGGATTTATTAGATAGAGTTTATGATGCTATTATATTTTTTAAATTTGACCTGATGGGTACTTTTGAGAAATTGGGTCTCAAACAGGTGGTAAAAATCACAGAAGAAACTATCACTATTGATAGTGAAAACCGGACTTTTAGATTATTATCTGAAAATGATTTGGCCCCTTATAGGGATATTTATCGTTTTATGCATATTGCTTTAGTGCAAGTGGCTTTTAAGCCTCTTACTTTGCGTGGTCTACCTAAAAGTTTTATAGCAGCTTTACGTGATGGTAGAAATTATAATTGGAAGAAATCTTTGATAGGAACTATTCAAACTAGTCTAGCCTATGGACCAGTTTATTTTAATGTTTATCCTAATCTGCAGATTTTGTTGGAAGATGATAATCTTTAAGTGCTCTTATGCTTAATGTTAAGCTTAATGGTTATGATTATATACCTGGCACTGAAGTTATTTGCATTTGTTATAGAATTTATTATAAATTTTTGCATACTTTAAATCCTATGTGCAAAATGATTGATTTCAAAAATGAAACTATTCTCATAGAAATCAACTTTGATAAATCTAAGGTTGTCACTAGAAGACCTATCAAGTGGGAAGAAATAGATTTTCCACAAGAATGGGTTATATTTTCTTTGATGGAATGGCAGTAATGTATTTTTTTATATATCTCCCACATTTGTGGCAGGTATAGGAAGAGGAGATCATATCCTCGCTCAACATGGAAATAAACAACTAATCTCAGCAAATAATATTGCAAGTAATATAAAAGATATTGGCCCACACTTTAATAATGGCCACTACTTTACAATAAGGCCGTCAAACACACATGGCCTTCTTTATTTTTTAATTTTAATTGGCCGACAATACTTTCGGCTACCACTAATAATACTTTTATGAAAGCATCTTTTACTTTATAAAAGTTTTTTGGTTTCTTGTGTCATGTGACACCTTATCATGTTGTCTGTGGGATCCTCATATTTTGTTTTTCCCTTTGACAGCTGCAGCTGTGCTGGAAGATTCTTCCACTTGTTCTTGAAATTTCTGAAAGAGGGCCTCAATATCAATTTCTTCTTCGTTACTATCAACATCTTGGCCTTCTCCTGCTAGACATGTATCATCTTCAGTTTTATTATTATTATTATTATTATTATTATTATTATTATTATTATTTTTATTATTATTATTTTATTATTATTATTATTATTATTATTATTATTATTATTATTATTATTATTGTTATTGTTATTATTATTATAATTGTTGTTGTTGTTGTTGTTATTATTATTATTATTATTATTATTGTTATTGTTATTATTATTATAATTGTTGTTGTTGTTGTTATTATTATTATTATTATTATTGTTGTTGTTGTTATTATTATTACTAGTATACGTACCCGCGCGTTGCGCGGCTATATATGAATTTATGATTAATTTAATTTCATGAAACATCAAATAGTTGAATTATTTTTACATATTTGTCCTTTATTATTTTTATGTTGTATTGATATATTAATATATTTTTCATATTAGCAATTTATTAGTTAAAAATATTTCACATGAAAGGTAAAATATCATAAGATTAAATGACATGTTAATATATTTTGCATATATTTTTTTTCAAATTCAAAATATTCTTTACATTCTTAAATTTGTGTAAAACGATAATAGAGAAGTAATGTAAAATAGAGTCAATATAAAATAATGTCATATAATAATAGAAACATGTTCATGATATATATATTTTTATTAATCATTTAAAATAATTAATCACAAATACTGAATAAGTTATTTTTAAACTTTCGAAAAAGAAAATAATAATTTGTTTTTTTATCAATGATTATATGTCGAGGAACTTATCAATTTTTCTAGTATTCTATTATAGTAATTATTGTGTAAATTCCTTTTATGACTATTATAAAATTTATCATAATTTTTAGTACTTATTATTTTAATACAACATGTAATCTTTATTTATTATTTTCTTCAAATTGTTATTTTTGTTTAATTAGAAAAAATAATACTTACAACAATTTCTGTTTTTATTAACTTAAATATATTTCAATACAACATATAATGTTTACTTACTATTTTCTTCCCCGTGTTATTTTCTTTAGTCATATATCAATAATACATACAACAATTTAATTTTATATTAACATAAATACCTTTAGTAATAATCCTTCTAATGTTCTATTAATAATAACGATTGAAATTATTTATGATTACTATTAAAGTTTCTACATAATTGAGATAAAAATTGAGGTTACGTGCACATAAAAATATTTTTGAACAAACAAAATAATTACATGCACTATTAGAGAGTACCTTCTAGTATATAATTATCTTACAATTATGATAAAGTCAGAAAAGTGCAACTATCTTCAAAAACTATAAATATTAAATTCAAAATTTGAACTTTTAATTAGTCAATCTCAATTATTTAAAAAATTACAAATATTTTTATAATTTTAAAATAACTAACTTATCATTTTAAAAATAATTTTATAATTCCTAATTAACTATTTAAAAATTTATATAAATTCTATATTTTTTAAAAATGTCTGAATTCCACGTTATAAAAAAAATCGTAATTTTGAATTCTCTTTGATCTAATATTTTGAAACACGTTACTATTTGTCTCGATCTCATATACAATGGTGCATATTCTCTTATTAATTAAATGGTAATTTCTAATTAACTAAATGACCTATTATTTATTTCAGTATTAACAAAATAATTTCAAATTCTCTGATATCTTGTAATATAAGAAGTCTTTTTTGTACATTTAATTTTTAGAATAGTTGTATATTCTATAGGTTTGAATGTTCTAAATTTCAAAGACAAACCATTTATTTTAAGTGTAGTAACAATTTAAAAAAATTATATTTTAAATAAAATTTAACTGAACAAATGAACAAAATTGTGTTCATACTTTAATATTTTATCACTCACAAGTATATTACTAAAAAGCTATAAGAAAGTAGAATAATATGCATAAATCATGATATTCTACATTTATCGATACATTATATTAATAATTCCATAGCGATTAAGATATTCAATTGCACATATTTAGCATTTTAAAAATGTGAATATATTACCAATAATCCAACAATCAAAAACATGTTAGTGTAAATGATTGAGTAAAAATTAACAGAAAATGAAAAAAAAATAAGTATTAGAATAACTTCACTAAAATTAAATTTAAAAAATAACGTACAATCTAAAAAAAAATATTAATCGCCGTAAAAATATCAAAGATTACAAATGTAAATTAATATCACAAAAAACAAATCAAATTGAATGAAATAAACTAAAAAGTCACAATAAAACATTATACTTATCAATATCATTATTTGCAGAGGATTTTCAGTTTGATAATTATTGTTCTTCTTTTTCTTGGACTTTCACGTTTTTTATTTGCAAATATATTCAAATTTTCTTCGGCTAGTCATCAAATAATCTATCTATTCACCCCATAAAAAATGAAGATTAGAAGAATAAACTAATTTAACAAACAACATTATACAATTGAAGAAGAATAGATTCATGGTTCAATCATTTGATTTAAAGAATTTATGTAAAAAATATGACAAAAACAAATCAAATTGAATGAAATAATCTGAAAAAAAACAATAAGACATTATAGATCTAACAATATCATCATTTGCAGAGGATTTTCACTTTGATAAATAGTGTTCTTCTTTTCTTGAACTTCTACTATTTTATTCGCAAATATATTCAAATTTTATTCGGCTAGCCATCAAATAATTTATCTATTCACCAAATAAAAAGATGAAGATAAAAAGAATAGAAATAATTTAACTGACAACATTACACATTTGAAGAAGAATACATCCATAATTCAATAATAAACACATGTTAGTATAAATGACGAAATAAAAAAATAAAAAAATTATTCAATTCAAATAATTCAATAATATAAAAACATGTTAATAGAAATGATTGAATAGAAAAAATTAACAGAAAATGATAACATAAAAAGTATTAGAATAACTTCACTTAAATTAAATAAAAAATAACACAATCGTAAAAAAAAATATTAGTCACAGTAAAAATCATCAAAGATTACAAATGTAAATAAAAAAAGAACATAGAAAACTCATTCGACCTAAATAATTTAAGTACAATATATGACATAAACAAATCAAATTGAATGAAATGAACCAAACAAAATTCACAAAATGGCATTATAGATCTAAGAATATCATCATTTGCAAAAGATTTCCATTTTGATAAATATTGTTCTTCTTAATTCTTCTTGGACTTTCACTTTGTTATTTGCAAGTATATTCAAACTTTTTTTTTCGGCTAGCCGACAAATAATCTACCTATTCACTCCAGAAAAAGATAAAGATAAGAAGAATGGAAATAATTCAACAAATAATACTACACATTTGAAGAAGAATAAGATCAATTAATTTTTTCAATGAACTTTATTTATGTATATATGGGGAATAGAGATAATGGGTAGAGTAGTTTTAGGTAACCACTTTAAATTTAAATTCAAAAAGTAACTACTTTGCCATTTTTTAAAAAATAGTTACTTGAGTTTGTTACTTATTTTGAAAAAAACACATTTAAAATCATTTTTGAAAACTAAAGCATATCTTCATTTAACAGATTTTTTTTAATGTGCGGGTAGTTTTGCAATTTATTTATTTAAAATGATTGATGCACGTTTTTTATTTTATATTTTCTTTGTTACATTTTCTATTACTATAACCTATTTTAACATTTTTGACTTTTTTGTCCGTTGGTATTTTATTTTTATTTTTTTGTATTTTAAATAGTTTGTTTAAAATTTATTTATTTATTTATTTTTATTTTATTTTTGTGGTGTTGACATGTGTTATTCTAATTCTAATTATTGACATGTGTCATTCTAATTCTAATTATTGACATGTGTCTATGTGTCTATATTTATTTATTTAATTATTAATTATTTAAAATACTGAAAATTTGTGGTGTTGACATGTGTCATTTTTTCTTCTCCTTTTATATATAGATAGATTTTTAGAGTATATCGCTATTTTGAAATATAAAAAATTAGGAATAAACGAAATATTTTTTGCAGAAAATAAAAACTAGTGTGCCCTTAAGATTGTTGCAATATTTTTCTTTCCAGGTTATATAGTGGAAATTCTTTTAATGCTCGATTGATTTATGAATTAAAAAACGGAGAAAAAGATCTGAAATATATTTGAACTTTGGCCGAAATTGTTGTTACGATATCGAACTTTGGAAAAGAGCTTTTACCTCGTACTATTTAATAGTGTATTTTAAAGATATATATGTACCCACGTGGACATCATAAATATTGCATAATTATAAATAGTAATGTGTCCACGTGGACACATATATACCTTTAAAATACACTATTAAATAGTACAGAGATAAAAGATCGTCCATAAAATTTGATATTGTAACAACAATTTCGGCCTAAATTGAAGTATTTTTCAAATCTTTTCCCCCAAAAAACGTTATCAAAGACTTTAAACTGGGACTGCTTTGATGGCCTCTTTAGCTAGCATGTGTTTGGTAATAGATTTACAAATATTTTTGGCAAGTTATTTTTAGGTGAAATTTTATCATGTGTTTGATCATAGATTTTAATTGAAATATTATTTGTACCGACAAGTTCTAAAAATTATTAAAAATATTCGCAAGTTTGTATAATCTTCTATAATAAGTATATTCCGTAAAAAGTCATACAACAAATACAATTAATATGAATCTGAAAAAAAAGATCTTTATTTGTATACTTTGCTATAACTTCTAGTTTTCTTCTTCTTATGAACCTGAACTATATACTACTCCTTGCAACTTAATCAACACCTTGAGCAGCCAATAAATTAGTTTGAATACCTATCACTGGTTCATTTGGTTCCCTTGTGAACAAAAGAATAAAGAAATAAAGGCAGAGAAAATATTTAAATTGTATTAATTTTAAAGCAAAATCATTATCTGAGTTACGATTTATTATAGATGCACATCCAACATCTTATAAGGATGAATGCGCTATTATAAAATGATGTATCTAAAATATAAATTTTAATAATTAAAAATAAACACATGATGAAACTTACTTCCAAAAAAAAAAACTTAAAACTTATAGCCACACAATAGTTTAGAAGTGTTGCAATTGGGTTCCTCGGCACTGCAACTATTAAGACGAATTTTTTTATTCTCTTTTGGTAATTTTTTTTTTGGGGGGGGTAAAATAACTATTAAGACGATTATTATTATAGATTACTTGAATTTGTCATAAAACCCATATACATGAAATCCGACTTCCACTAATATTTTATGACAATGTATAATTAACCAAACTTGTATCTAACTTTTTTTTTTAAATGACTCACTATTTATAAAATATAATTAAATATACAAATAAGGTATTTGCATCTTGGGGGACTCTGAAATATTGCTTGACTGGTCATGTCATTTAGTTGTCAAGCTAGAAAAAGACTTGTCATTTTCATTCAACAAAACTTTAATACACATGAACATTACCTCTTAATTACTTTACATAAACTTAATAAAAAATGGAAAATATTATTCAGTAATGCACTGATACTTTTCTAAAAAAATAAAATTAGATCCAACAACTTGACGAACCATCATTGGATAAAATTTCGAGGGAGGTTAATAGAGTAGTTGATGCACTAGCGGAATACAAAAGATCCAACTATGACTTTAAATTATGTCTATATTTTTGAAGCATCTTACGAATTGTCTCATATAAGACAGTGAACTTTAATTATTAAATAAGGTCCTTCCGTTCTTTAAGAATGAAAAAAAGTAAAGAGTCGTGAGAATGGATGTAAAATTTTTTTTTTTTTTATCCTCCTAAGAGCTCACACCCCTTTTACTTACTTGATGACTCAAACTCGCAATTTTCAAGTTAAAAGTGAAAGTGAAGGACGCTTATCATCCGAACAACTATCTTATTTCTATAAGCAAGCGACGGCTCTCTGTTCTTGAGCATGTTGCGTGATTAGGCGGCAGTTGAAAGAGCTGCTCGAAAACTTGACGAAGAAGCAAAAAAAACCTATCTATTCTATTTTCTTAGTTTAGAAAAGAGAACACGCCCATTCTTCAGCCGTAGAGACTTTTGAATTGCGAAGTACCATTACGAGAGTGTTATTCCGTGAAATCAAAAAATCTATAGTTGTAACAACAATTTTTTGTAAAATAAAAATGAATTTATATAGCTCAAATTTTAAATCCAATCTCAATAAAGTAAAATGAATATGGTTAAAGGCTTACTAATAATACATATATACCCTTTGACATATTGTGTGTGTTTTCATAATCCGTCATCAAGAAAGGAAGGAGTGAGGCTGTCCGAGCATGACCTAACCTTAGTCACCCATTTTCTTTGTAAGTGGCCAAGTTTAGATCATGCTGGCAGCTTCACTTGTTCCACTCTAGACCTTTCATACAAATAACAAAACTTAAAATCACATGAGCTCCTATACTTTAAAAAGTGAAGGACACATGATTTGAAGAGAGTGGGGATTCATGAGTTTGTTGTTATTAATAATTGGGGATGTAGTGTTTTGATTTATATAAAGAAGTGATAGGGAATGAAGTATATATTAAAGCCAAATGTGTAGGCAAAAATTAATTAAAATGAAATAGAATAGCTACTACTAATATATACTCCATATAGGTAGATAGGGTGTACAAATTGAAGATGCAATAAGCCGAAAGTGGGAATATTAGGGCGGCATATATCCGTAAGGGTGGCGATCCTTGTCTTTTTTCTTGGTTATCTAAAACTTAAAACCCTACTATTCCTTACTCCTTTCGAGTCATTTGGTCTGCGGACTAAATTATTTCGGAAAAATCAATCATAAATAAAATTTGAAAAAATAAGAATATTTTACTAATAGATAGTGCGGGTATAACTCTGTTCTTTTCTTGATACTTCTTTCATAAGATTTTTTTTCATGATTCGAGGGTCGTGTGTGGCGTATTTATCAAACTAAAACGATTAGAATTTGAATATTTCATAAATTTGCAGAATATTTGAGATCTTGATATTTATAAATACCTAAGAATTTATGAGATATTCCATCAACACATTTTGTAGATTTTTATTTCAAACTCCGTCTTACCTCACATACCATACAATTCTAGCTGCGAATGATTATGTGAGTTGTCCCAAAATAAAAATTGGGATTAAACTTTGTATGTGTTTGAATTTTTATATTATAATTATGAAATTATTTAGTCCATACAAAATATGAGATAAATAATCTTGGTTATAATTTAAAGGAATATAATTCTAAAATGATTTGATTTTGACCAAACGACCTTGGGATCTAACTTTTTATGGCCAACGTAACTAAACGGTCCCCAACTAACCAACTATAAGTTATAACATAAAAACTAAATAATGATAGAAATTATATATATCTAATGGATATATATTTGTAAATAAAGGGTGCTTGATTCATTTGTTGAAAAATAAGATATATACAAGGTATAATATAAAACATTTTACAGTTCAAAATTCAATAAATTTAACTAGATTTTATTTTAAATTTTAAAATGAAATAATGTACTAAACATTTAAATGTTAGTATTTTATTTCGAGATCAATAATCCCAAGAATTATAATATAAACAATTTCAAAAATCATTAATATATTATAAAAATTCTATTCATTATCTTACCAACCAAATGAGCATGCGTGATTGATTAAGGCAGGACAAAAGCTGAATTTAATTGCCCAAGGAAATTAAAGTTGATAACTACTCAATTTAAATAACACATTGACTTTTCATTTCACTGCTCAGTGCCTCAGAAAAAAAAAAAAAAAAAAAAAGGTCTAT
>JAJOOO010007440.1:0-39472 GCA_029582685.1 Solanum piurae
GCATTTGCTGCAGAGACAACATTTTTTCCCTTTGAGAATTTAAAATTTGGTGGATATCCATGAAGCTTATAGCATCTGTCTTTTGTGTGGCCTGTTCTCCTGCAGAAATCACAAAACAAAGAAGTCTTGCTGGTACTGGAGTTTCCTCTGAACACATTTGTGTTGTTTGAATTTCCAGTTGTTCCTGCACTTTCTCTAGATGAATTATAGGTGGTTCTGGGTCCTCCTTTGGTACCTGCACTGTTGTAAGTTGAAGCAAAAGCATTCAAAGAGGTTGAATCCAAAGCAGTGTGGTTATGAGGCTTCACTTCTCTTTGTTTTTCCTCTTGAGACAATATGGCAAAAGCTTGTGCCATGCTAGGTAGGATGCTCATCATGAGAATGTTTCCCCTGATAGCAGTATACATTTCATTCAGCCCCATCAGAAAGTGTATAAGTCTTCTATCCAGTTCAGCCTTGACTAATTTTACCTTTCCACCACAAGTGCACACACAGTTGCATTGAGAACCTACATCAACAGTGCTCATTTCTTCCCAGAGTTTCTTCATCCTCGTATAATATCCAGTGATATCCAAGGTACCTTGGACAAGGTCATTTATCTCTTTTTGAAGTTGATACAACTTGCAACCATTGGTTTGGTCATACCTCTCTTCCAACTCACCCCACAGTTCTTGTGCATTACTAACATATTGTAGGCTATCTCTTAGATCTGGTGATAGAGAATTGAGAATCCAAGAGGTTACCATGTCATCACACCTTTCCCACTGCTGAAAGCTAGGATCAGGTCTCACAATTTTTCCATTGATAAATCATGTCTTACTCTTAACATACAAGGCTCTAAGAACAACTCTCCTCCAAGATCTATAACCAGTACCATCGAAAACAGCAGGCAACAGAGACGAACTTGCATTCTCGGATGGATGCAAGTAGAAAGGGCTAGGGATGTCCATCCTAACAGTGGATGTGGAACTAGTTTGAACTGGATCAACTTGGTTATCAACCAGGGTGAAATCAGATCGCGATGGAATTCAAAATTGAAAACAGGAAGAAAGAACGAAATACAATTTGAGCAACAACAGCTGAAACTCAGAATTGAAAAGAGACTTGAAAACAAAATCGAGGACAGAAGTGCAGGAGCAATGTCGATTTGATTATTAACAATCTGAAAACTCAAAATTCAACCATGAATTTGATATGAAAAACTCACAGACTGATGTAGATGCGGAAAAAGGAGCAGGATCTATGTCCAGTGCTCTGATACCATGATAAAATCAACACTCTGTGATCAGAAACAATCGAATTCCTCCATTGATGAACATTGAGTTCATATGAGAAAGGAAGAAGAAGATTTTGGAAGAACTACATAGAGAATGTGTTTCATTGAATATGAATTGAAGAGTAAACATTACAATGTGACTCTATATATATACAATCACTAACAGAATGCAGTTGGAAATTAACTAACTAACAACTTGACAAATAACAACATGATACTAACTACACTAACTAATTTCACTGTGCATAACTAACTTTTACTGTACACAACTAACTAATGGACTCTATACTTTATATTCTCATCAAAAACTAAAAGGAGCTCCTAATCTGAATAATGATAAACTTATCAAGGCTGTTTTTGCAACTAAAGGATGAAATTGAGGGGAAGAGTACTATGTTTCCATGTTGTCATTAGAAAGTTGACATCTTTCTGAAATTGGGATAACCCATCTTTTCCATGGAAGACTTTTGGAAGTTTAATCAATTAGTTCCGTCTTTTTTCATTGTGTTAAGACAACTATGGATTCCAATTATTGTTTCCTTTTTCCTTTCATCAAATATGATATTCTACTACTCTTATTTGTTAGTCGACCATTATCTTTTCTTTTGCACATCATATATATGGGAATTCAATCGAAATTATGTTCCTCTCATGCATCAACTTAATACTGACCCATATGAAACCTACAAATACATTAATCAACTGAAGTTGATCGAAGCTCAAAGGAGCTATGCATTGCAAAATTGTGTTTTCTAGCTTAAAATAGAAAAGATAAATTTGAGTTAGCAATGAGTTCTCTTGAAAGTTCGGATCCAAGCAAGCATAAGACCAACTTGTAAAAACGAAAATCAGCTTATTTTTTATGAATATGAATATGAGCTTATTTATTACTGTATAAGCAACCATGTCTACCTACAGAGTAAATTAGATACATGATTCCATGGAATTTCTGAACATATATAATATAAGCGGTATATTTTCCAAAACTGAAAGAGTTCATATCAGAATACAGATCTTCATTATGAATAGAAACTGCTACATTCCAGTTACCTGCACAGCTTCTGAGGCAGCGCAGACAAACCAATTACCTGCACAACTTCTGAGGCAGCGGAGACAAAAGATGCACAACTTCCGAGTAGCGGAAACAAACAAATCATCTGCACAACTTCTGAGACAGCGCAGACAAAAGATGCACAACTTCTGAGGCAGCGGAAACAAACAAATTACCTGCACAACTTCTGAGGCAGCGGAGATATAAGAGGATTTGAAATCAGAGATGAGATTGAGGAGGGAAAAAAAGGCCGTAAAAGGAGAGTGACATCAACAACATAGCACGGGAACCATTCCTTTCCCAAAACGGAAAATTTAGCTCCGACTCGGAGAATCGGCTAAGGGATTTTCTGTGCACTACTCTCCTCGGACTTGATTTCTGCTGTTGTTGCGGTTGGCTGATCAAGCCGCTGTTGCCTGGTGGAGCTCCGATTGTATTCCGATTACGACTTCGAATTCCGACTAACCGGGATATTCCTTTCCCAATTTGATGATCCGATAGGCCTGACCCGTAGGATCCGCGAAGCTAGTAGGTTCCCAGGGTGACGTAGCATTTTGATGAGTTGGCGGGTTCTCAATAACCTGGTGCTTTTCCACGTCGGAAGTGACCTGGCCCCTACCTCGTTTGTATAAAATTTCTTGACGTGTGTTACCGAAAATTTAAGGTACAACCCTTCGTTGCACTTCTTTTTGTTTGATTTTGTTTCGTGATATAAAATGATATAAGCATCCTCTATAACTTGCAAATTGATATTTATGTCTGTTAACTTTGAATGTACATAAATATATTTAAATTAGTATAAAGTTAAACAAGTAAATACACAAGTCATAAATAATATAAATCAATTGTTGTAGAACGAATGTATCTCACGTGAATTGTCATGTAGGATGAGTGTATTTAATATGAATTACCATTTAAGATGAATGTATTTCATGTGAATTGTCATTAAGGACAAATATATCTCATGTGAATTGTCATGTAGGATAAGTGTATCTCACGTGAATTGTGATGTATGATTAGTTTATCTCATGTGAATTGTCATGTTAGAATAAGAGTACCTCACATGAATTGTTGTGTAGGAAGAGTATATCTCACGTGAATTGTCATGTTAGGACAAGAGTATCTCACATGAATTGTCATGTAGGACGAGTATATTTCACGTGAATTATCATGTTAGGACAAGAGTATTTCACGTGAATTGTCATATTAGAACAAAAGTATCTCACGCGAATTGCCTTGTTAGAACAAGAATATTTCACATAAATTGTTATAAATGACAAAAGTATATCACATGAATTGTCACGTAGGACAAGGGTAAGTCACATGAATATTTTAAAAAAAGTTATACCTTGGACATTACCCAAAGTACTCAAATTCCAAATAACATTTAAAGGATAAAACTGTCAATTCCTTTCATCACTTCAACAGTAAAGTTGAAAGTGGAAACTCCCCATTTGGCAATTTTGCTCTGTTTGCACTTTTGCACAGGTACTAACGTTCCCATTGCATACAAGTAAGCAAATTGAAAAAACGTGAGTTTGTAACAATCTTTTGTTTAAATGCTACTTTTGCTACAGTTCTTGATAGAAGTGTTATTTTGCTACTCTGCATTTCTTTGTTGAAGTGTTAATTTTTGCTACAGCTCTTGTTTTTGAAACAGAGTTCTTCTGGCAATGGCTAGTTCTGGCTCCTCCTGTGCTGACTGGAAAAAGATGGAAGACGAGTTCACAGCTTATGGGATGAGCCTCATGAATCCTCCCTCTTCCATTGATGAGCTCTTCAAACTTCTTCAGGTAAAAATCAATTTTTTATTTGAATGAAATGAAATCACAAAAAAAATAAGATGGAAGTGGGAATTGCTTTTCTACTATAAAGATTTTGGACTGGAAAATGGAAGTGATAATCTTTTTTTTTCCTGTTAAATTCATGCAATTTATGGCTTACTGTTTTCCCCTTTTCTTTGTCAGAAAGTTGAGTCTTTACTGAAAATGGTAAGTCAGGACCCATTTGATTCGACCACAAGTGCAATTCAACCTTTAATGAAAGCACTTGTTAGGAATGAGCTATTGGGGCATACGAGTGAAGATGTCAAAGTTTCAGTGATTTCTTGTATCACTGAAATTTCTCGAATATATGCCCCAAATTACCCTTACAATGATCATAGACAAATGGAGGTAGAACTATACCATTCTAACTTATCTTAATGTTTTTACTTCAATATTTTTTCCTATTTTCACCCTGGCCAATTTCTTTGTCAGGAAATTCTCCGGCAAACTGTAATGGCGTTAAAAAGGTTAGCTGATGTTACTAGCCGCAGCTACTGGAAGGTGGTCCGAGTTCTGGAAATATTCGCAAAAGTAAGGTTAAGTGCAGTGGTATTGGACCTCGAAAACGAAAAGCTAATCAGTGAGATATTCAAAGTCTTTCTCGAGGTCATCAGGTATTCTGTCAAAATTCTCTTTTCCATGGATATTATCATTATTCTCTGATTCTTCAATGTTATGTAGAGTTCCGGTTTGTTTGTTTCCAACAACAAAGTCAATTACCTTCGGATTAAATTTGGGTGAAATATAAATTTCATAAGGATGTTGCAGTGTGTTTTGTATTTTTAACTGCTTATCCATTAAAAAGTAATTTTATCAACACCCTTTTGACAAAGCTCTGCCACTGGACACTGACTAGCTCCCAAAGGTGGTAATCTGAAATACGCTTATGCATTGAAACACTGCTCAAGCGTACGTGCTATTCAGCTGCTTGCATATACTCCATTTGAGTCACACCTAAGCATGTAGGAGACTGTTGACATTGTAAACCATGCCATTTTGTGCCAGTGTATGAGCATAAGGTTATTCTAGAGATGATATTTCGCTGAGATGCTGGCTATAGTAATATTTATGTTATATTTTCTATGAAGGCCCTACCATCCTCATAATATATTCACTTGGATGAAAGAAATCATGACTCGGCTCATAAAAGGCAGTGATGAAATCTCAGTAGAGCTTCTACGGCTTCTTCTTGATAGTCTCAAAATTGATAATCAGGTAATAATCAATCTCCTATGAACCACTTTGTTAAGAATATTTCTTTGGCACTTTTCTAATCCAGTAGTTTCTTTTATCCAGATGGATTCACCCGTTGCATCACACTTGGTGGAGGAAGTCCTAAAAGACTGTGCTGCCATTGTTAAACCTTACTTTGCAGAAGCCCTAAAGTCAATGAGCTTAAATTCTGGTGATTATGCTGAAACGGTAGCTTTATTATGCAATGAAATGCCAAAAGGAAAAGAAATGGTATGTTGTATTCATAACTATCTTGTCTACACCTAAAACAATGGCTGCTTGCTTTTCTATAGAAATGTTTATTGATATGATGCTTTGTTCAATGTTGATACTTCACCATCATTGTCTATACATCCAAGCATTCATTTACACATATAAGTGGGCATAAACATCATGATTAAAAATGTCGTCTTTTCCTTCTTTCTTGTGAGCAATGGTAGACTAGATACTCAGTAACTTCATATTGTTGATAAAATTAGCACCTCTGTCTCATTACTGCAGTTTTGCTCAGTATAAATGCCAACCACATCCCTCTTTGGGCTCCTGGTCCAAGCTTCAGTTGGGCGTGAATGGAGTGGTGTGCTTATATGAACTTGGCTATCCTGCCTTTCATAAGCTAACTTTTGGGGTTTAGTTAGACCCAAATGCCATATCTTTACAGAAACATACAGTTTTTAAAGATTTTTTCCCTTTGCAGAAACATACAGTTTTTAAGGAACTTTTCCTTATTGTAAACATACATCACTCAAAGGAGTTAGAGCCAACAATAGAATAACTCCACTCAGTTTACATTAGAATATACTCTAGTGTTGCATTTAGTTAACAAGATTTTGGTATTGGCTCTAATGCAATATTCAGCCCAAAGAGCAGAGGATGCCAAGGAGACTAAGTGCTTCTATTGTGTTTAATTATTACTAGGATGCTACAACAGTTTCAGTTGTGAATAGATAATTGTATTAACAGATTTTTTTCATTTCCTCTTATTTTTTTTATCAGATGGCAACTGAAAATGCACCTGATATTGTACATCGCATAAAAGTTGGTCCATCTGAGGCTAAATGTTGTGAGCCAGCGCGGCAGGATGACACTCACAGGGAGAAGCTAAAGGATACTTGTTTAACTAACATCATGAAACCTGTCGATCCAGAAGATGTGCACCCAGCAAAAAATGTGCCAAAAGAAAACCAGGAAGGGACTGGAAGTCATAAACTTACAGGTCATCCTGTAAAAGTTGGTCCATCTGAGGCTAAATTTTGTGAACCAGTGTTGCAGGATGATACTCACAGGGAGAAGCTAATGGATACTTGTACAACAAACATCATGAAACCTGACAATCCAGAAGATGTGCAACCAGCAACAAATGTGCCAAAAGAAAACCAGGAAGGGACTGGAAGTCATGAACTTACAGGTAGTCATGGTCATTTGTGTCAGCCCAAGAGAAAAGAGATCCCGATAAATGACGATGATGAGCTGGTTGTGTTACTTCCAATAGGAGATGTGCCGCAATCCCAAGTTCAGAAAAAAGATTCTCTTAATGTAGGTCTCACTTGGGGAGAGAGAACCAAGCGCACACTATGTGCCAAAAGAAAACGAGGAAGCGACTCAAGGAAGAATGAGTCTGCTTCAGATTGTGACGCAGAGAGAACATCTGAATCTAGCATAAAAAATGGAGAAGGAAACCTCGAAGAACACAAGGAGCCAACACTGCAACAAATTTTTGGAAAGAAACTGAGGAAGAAGAAGAAGAAGAAAACAACTAATATTGAAGAATCTGGAGATAAGGTTGACAACCGTACAGCTCAGTAATAGTTATTTCAAGATCTTTGCTAATTTATTTATGCAATGAACAAATTATTACTTTCCTTTTGCAATTCTCTTTTTTGCTTGTGAGCTGCACAGGCTACTAAATTATCAGTCAAAGATGAAAATCACATAAACAAATGTGCTAATTATAAATCCGGGAGGAAGTTGGCTACAAGGAAACATGAGGTACTGATCTATAACTATATGTAGATTTATCTCCTATCTGTGTAACCTCCATATATGCAATTATCAGAGCTTTGTATGAATGGATGTAAGCTGTTGAAATGCTTCATAAACTGATTTGGTATCTTACATTTTGCAACTTCACTGATTTTTAAGAACTTCCCTTCACCGGAAACTATTTTCTGGCTCTTTAATGTGACAACTTTTACAAAAAAAATATTTTCCCTCTTTTGAAGTTGAGCAGATACCAATCTTTCCATAATTCATTACATATCATAGAAATGACAGTAATTCTGCTTTGTTTTAAAAGTGGTTCTCCAGACTAGAGAAGAATAGCTTAGTGATTAGCCTCCTACACCTTCAACCAGTAGGCTGAGGGGCTGAGTCACGAGAAGGGGATTAAAAGGATTTTTAAGAAAAAAGTGGTTCTGAATGCTTTCAAATTCTGAAGCACCGTGGCTCTAATTTTTCCATTCAGGATTCTGAAAGCGCTCGTACCAGCAAAGATTATGGTGCAGAACTGATCGGCGCTAAAATAAAAGTTTGGTGGCCATTGGAGCAAGCGTAAGTTCTTTAAAATATTGATGTGAGGACTGCAACACCATTATAAATTTATTGTACTTGTCACACCCGTCGATCCTGCGCGCGCACTCTTTTTGAAACTTGATGTAAATTTCAGTTATTGAGTTTGTTCTTTAAAACATTGCCTTGCCTGCTAGGCTTTATGTGCAAGAATCTCCTTCGATGGCATTATACTCCTATAAGTTTTTGAATTGATGGTATAGATCTAGTACTAGCATGGGTTTTATCCTTAACTTTGTCTTCTACCTTGGCTCATTCGGTATTTCTTGAGATTCTGTAAGCAGAGCTCAAACTTGGAGACCATGCCTCCACGTGATGGCAGTTGTAGGCAGAGTCACACTATCTCAAGCGACCTACTCTCATTATGGTTTCACCCCTATGTAATCTGGAAGTCATGTAGGACATGACAAAACCATCTCAAGCGACCTTCTCTCATTTAATCATTAATGTATGCTACTTGCACCTTAGCAAATGTGGTCATTTTTAGTCTTATATAATTATGCATCATAGCACATCCATCTTAGTATCGCATCTCTGTGACACTTATCTTGTGGATATGTTGCACTTTAGAGGCCCAACATTCATTGTCGGTCTTATAATTATTATGTAAAGCTTACAATCTATCACATAATATTTCTCCATTTAAATCATCCAGTTTTAATTCTATTGAGTAACATCTTCATCTATCACTTCATCCTTCTGGAACAAAGAGAGTCTAGATATCTAAATTATTTGCATTTAGGCACGCCAATCCAGTCTAGTCTCACCTCAATTTAGTTCTTCTCATGTTGACTAAACTTTAGAGTTTAGTGCATATATTTAGTCCTTTGTATCTAAACCCACGGTTATATGAAAATCAACTCCTTTGTATCTCTTCCTAGTTCTTAAGCCAGTGACAACTCCTTCATACATGTCCTTTATGAATTTTACATATTTATTATGAATTTCTTTCTCCTCCATCACCCACCAAAGGACCTTCCATGGTACTTCTTATGCTTTATTTGGGTCGTTGAACACGATAGCCGATAGGTATGTCTCTTTTCATAATAAACTTCCATTAATCTTGTTAGAAGAGTGATGACGTCCAAATCCACTTCTCAAAGAGAAGTGTACATGGTCGTTGCAATAAAATTTACCCAACTAAGAGTCGGGGTCGAATCCCACATGGAACAATATACTAGGGTAACCAAGTTAGTTATGGAATTGTCACCAATTAAGCTAACCAATTGATTTTGAAATATTTGATTTTGTTTAAAAATAATAAAGATAAAATCTATCTAGAAAGCAGGTAAAATGATCAATGAACTCGCAAGAAAGGAAAACAAGAGATATGGAAATTATGGAATTGATTATCATCAAGAACGATACATTACAAATAATTAACTAATAATAAACATGGAACACGTAGTTAGCCTTGGAATCTCAATTGCCCACTAATGTCGCTTGACTATTTAGCGGGTTTATCTTAGCTAGTTCTTGAAAACCAACTAGGAGATACTAATTATATTTCAATATTGGGCTACACTTGAGTTCTTCCTAAAGTGTGGTGTTGATGTTGCTCCGTAGAACTAGAAATGTGGTTTGCAAATGGGCTTCATGACATGTTATTTTTTATCGCAGACAGGAATGCGGTCCGCAGAACAGCAATGGGACCACAAAAGATCATCGCATTTTTCTTCAAAGTCCTTTATATTCTGTCTCTTTTTGTGGCTGACAGACCCATTATGCAGTGCGCAGTCTGGTTTGAGGCGGTCCACGGAAGGGTTCAATTTTTTGACGTGTTTGTTCACTTTTGCCCTCTTTTGGTGTCCCACCTCAAAATATCTACAAAATGTAAAATAACATAAGAATTATATACTAAAAAAGCATTAAGAACATGAAAAGTCTATGAAAATGACATAGAATGTGCTGTAATTTCACGGCACATCAATGAGTTGGCAGGAATGTAGCCTCTGTTGTAGATCTATCAGGCATAAATCCGAACTGGTTTCTGTTACTCGATGTTCTATCACTCTTTCCCCGAGTTTCATCGTATACTCATTAGTTTAATACCATTATTGTTCCACAACTTTGAATATCTCTTTGTCCTTCATGTCATTGTATCTACCAATTCTGATTTCACTTTATCTTGAATAAGAAGGAAGAATCTAGCTACTAATATCTCATCTTAAATTTTCTCTTTACAGGTTTTACGAGGGAGTCATTTCTTCTTTTGATTCTGAGACAAACAAACACAAGGTGACGAGAATATTTATCTTTATGAACTCTTGTCATTCTTATTTTATAAAACAATTCAACATCCTTGACCATGTAAACCCTTGTATCATTTGTTTTCAAAAAAATTCTCCTACCACTGCTAATATACCTGCAAGTAAAACTAACTCCATGTTAAGTCAAATGGGGTCGGAATAGCCGAATCTATTTAACTCTTCAAAATCAAGATCTGCCATGTAAATCCCTTTTTACATACAGGTACAACCTTACTGTTTGGGGACCTCTTTGTTGTAGACCCTGTTCTTAAATATGCTGATCGCAAAGTAGCATTGTCTAACTTGAACCATATTTTATTTTCTTTAAGATTTCGCAGAAAATCCTCCTGAAAGTTCAAATGACCGTTGTTGTTTGGTGTTTCCGTTTTTAGGTCGTATATGATGATGGTGAAGTAGAGAAATTGAGACTATATAAAGAACGATGGGAAATGCTTGAAGACAATTCATCTCAAAAGGTTCTCTACCCATCTGATATACTGTTGTTTCTGACAGATTTCATATTAGAAAGTGATTCTAAGTGTTTTCATGTCTGAAGCCCTCGTCGTTCTAATTTTTTGTTTCAGGATTCCAAAAGGCCTTGTTCCATCAAAGATTATGGTAAGGAACTGGTTGGCGATAGAATAAAAGTTTGGTGGCCATTGGATGAAAAGTAAGTACTTTGGAATATTGATGTGAGCACTGCGAATCATCGTAAATTTGTTGTATTAATCACACTCGTCCACCCAGCCATCCTGCGCACACACACTTTTCAGCAACTTGATGTAGCCTTCAGTTATCGAGTTTATGCTCTAAAATATTGGCTTTGCTGCTAGGCTCTATGTGCAAGAACCTCGTTCCTCCCAGTTACTTATACTCCTATGTCTTTGGATTTGATTGTATTGCAAGAATACTAGCATGTGTTTATTTGTAACTTGCATTATTCCTTGGTTCATTCAATATTTCTTAAGTAGTACCCTCTGTCCAAATATATGTCTCAGTTTTCTATTGGGCACGAAATTTAAGAAAGAAAGAATGAGTTTTGATACTAGTCGTCTAAAACATGCCATGGATATTTCTGTGGCTATAAAATCATGTCATAGAGGGTAAAATGGGAAGTTCAAATTTAAATTATATCAAGGTTCTAATTATAAAAGGTGTAATTTCTTGTTGGACAATCTAAAAAGGGAAGTGTGTCACTCTTTCCCCGAGTTTCATGCCATTATTGTTCGCACAACTTTGAATATCTCTTTGTTCTTCATATCATTGTATCTACCAATATTTATTTTACTTTTTCTTGAATAAGAAGGAAGAATCTAGCTACAATTTCTCATCTTAAAGTTTCTCTTTATAGGTTTTACGAGGGAGTCATTTCTTCTTTTGATTCTGAGACAAACAAGTACGAGGTGACAATGTTATTTATTTTTATAAATTCTTGTCATTGTTTCTATAATTTAGAATGTTTTTTTAAGTTACTTATATGTTCCATTTTATTTTATACACTTCTCATTTCGGGATATATTTTAATGTTTAATGCATGTACATTAAACCCACAACAACAAGAATTCAACATCCTTGATCAGTTTAAACCCATATAACATATGTTTCCAAAAAAGTTCTGCTACCACTGTTAGTATACCTGCAAGTAAAACTAACTCCATGTTAAGTCAAATGGGGTCGGAATAGCCGAATCTATTTAACTCTTCAAAATCAAGATCTGCCATGTAAATCCCTTTTTACATACAGGTACAACCTTACTGTTTGGGGACCTCTTTGTTGTAAACCCTGTTCTTAAATATGCTGATCGTGAAGTAGCATTGTCTAACTTGAACCATATTTTATTGGCTTTAACATTTCGCAAAAAATCCTCCTGAAAGTTCAAATGACCGGTGTTGTTTGGTGTTTCCGTTTTTAGGTCGTATATGATGATGGTGAAGTAGAGATTTTGAGACTACATAAAGAACGATGGAAGATGCTTGAAGACAATTCATCTCAAAAGGTTCTCTACCCATCTGATATACTATTGTTTCTGACAGATTTAGTATTAGAAAGTGATTCTAAGTGTTTTCATGTCTGATGCACTCGTCGTTCTAATTTTTTGTTTTAGGATTCTAAAAGGACTTGTACCATCAAAGATTATGGTAAGGAACTGGTTGGCGCTAGAATAAAAGTTTGGTGGCCATTGGATGAAAAGTAAGTACTTTGGATTATTGATGTGAGCACTGCAAATCATTGTAAATTTGTTGTACTAATCACACTCACCCACCCAACCAGCCTGCACACGCACACACTTTTCAGCACTTGATGTAGCCTTCAGTTTTCGAGTTTATGCTCTAAAATATTGGGCTTGCCTGCTATGCTATGTGCAAGAACCTCGTTCCTCCAGTTACTTATACTCCTTTGGATTTGATGGTATTGCAAGAATTCTAGCATGTGTTTATTTGTAGCTTGCATTGTTCCTTGGTTCATTCAATATTTATTGAGTTACTCCCTCTATCCCAGTATATGTCACAGTTTTCTATTGGGCTCGAAGTTTAAGAAAGAAAAAACGTTTTTGATACTCGTCGTCTAAAACATGCCATATATTTTTCTGTGGATACAAAATCATGTCATAGAGGGTAAAATGGGAAGTTCAAATTTAAATTATTTCTAATTCTAATTATAAAAGGTGTCATTTCATTTTGGACAGGCTAAAAAGGGAAGTGTGTCACATTAAACAGGATAAATGAAGTATATGTTAGTTCATGATCCTTGATGCTTTAAGCAGAGTTTCCTGCATATTATGGCAGTCATAGGGGCTGTAACCTTTTGTTGTTAATGGGTTCCTGAGTTTCCAATGCAGTTTGTTTGTCTAAAAAGCTGATATTTTCTTGTGCTACATCTTTTTGGCTAGGCTAACAAAAGAATTATGGATTACAATTGGTTCTGCATGTAGCTTACAGGATAGTTAAAGTATCCTTTCTGTTCAGATCACAAGTATGTGAAAATATCTGTCATTTTTCAATTTACTCTAAACCATTCATACTAATGTATCAATAACTTGGTCCTTTTCTCTTTGCCTTTTTCTCCTCTCTGCCTCATTCTCCATCCAAAAGGATCAGCCATGTATCAAACAACCAACCTCCACTACAATTTGACCGATCATAGTATTTACCTTTGGTAGATTTCTCCTGTTGGTTGCTTCTTGTATGAAAGTTTGAAACAGGCTAATGTTGCTGGAGATATTACTATTCTATATATTTGATTCATTTTGAGTTATTCTTTTTGCAAGTACTTGGTGGCTCACAATTCCTCTGCAAACATAACACAGTGAAATAGATAACAATGTAAAAATTGATGAGTTACTGTGGATATACTCAGTTTGGACTGTAGTTTAGAAACCCTATATAGTGACTCGTGGTGTGTCAGAAGGAAAAATCTGCTACATTTTCTCATCTTAATGTTTCTCTTTGTAGGTTTTACGAGGGAGTAGTTTCTTCTTTTGATCCTGTGGAAAGGAAACACAAGGTGATGAGATTATTATGAAGCCTTGTCATTGCCTCGCTAAATTCATAATTTTCTTTGAGTTGCTGTTTATGTTTAAACACTTCTCATTCATATTTATAGATCTGTTTGAACCCTAGTATCATATGTCTCCTTATCTAAATAATTTCAGGTGACATATATGTTAATTAATATTAATTATATCTCCATGTTGTGTCAAATGGGGTCACATAAACTAGGGAATAGCCAAGTCTATTTAACTATTCAAATTCATGATCTGCCACCAAGGAAGGGAAATATAAATTGATCGTGAAGTAGAAATCTTACCTAACTTGCACATGTTTTACTGGCTTTAATGTTCTGCCAAAGTTCCTCCTGAAAATTCTAAATGACCGAAGTTGTTCTGGACTTCTGGTGTTTCTCTTCTTAGGTCGTATATGATGATGGTGAAGCAGAGAAATTGAGACTACATAAAGAACGATGGGAGATGCATGAAGATAATTCAACTCAAAAGGTTCTTTACACGTCTGATATATACTGTTGTCTCATACAAATTTCATATTCTTGTTGCATTTATATTTGTTTTGATGTTATTCTTTTCGGTGCAATCTGTACAGGACCATGGATTAGACTTTCAAGGCCATGCTGTTTCATCTGCTACGTAAGTTTTGATTCTAATTTTGTTATAACATTTGGGATATCCAGCTTCAATTATTGTGCTTCTCTTGTGCATACCAAATTATTTTTTTAGGATTTGTCCAGCACATCACCTTAGACATGTCAATATATTTGGTCCTACTTGTAGCTCAGAGAGAAAATTTCCATTTATGTAAATCTTTGTTTGGATATATATATAAGTCAACCCAAAACAAACTATTTATGCATGTCTCTACCTGGAGAGTCGAGGCTAATTACCAGCCTTCCTTCTCTTAATGTTGTCAAAATGTGACATATCAGAGCAAATCTCCCCACCTAAAAGAAATTGGTATTCCCAGAAGGTATCTTAATAGATAATTCACTTTGCAAATTCTTAATGTTGTCGACGTTTGAAATTTCAAGCTAGTTACACCACCTGAAAGAATTGGTATGCCAAGAGAAAGTATCTAAGAAAATACACTCTTTTGGCAAAAGTTTTTCTTTTCCCGTGTGAGGGGGATAACGTGGTTGTACTCTCATTTCTTAGTTTCAAGCATGGTATCAGGAAAATCTCTCTCTTAAACAGGCACTAAGTGTATTTCATGCACACTATTGACACTTTAGATGTTTTTGTTTGATGAACTGGAGCAGGTCTTAAATGAAGAAAGTAAAAAGAAACTCCTCGACAGGGCCAAACATCTCTTCATCCAAAAGGTCTTTCTGTTTGTTACACTTGTACCCAGTAGTACTGCATTCAAACCTGAATATTCGACGTTTTTTCTTAAACGAGTTGTAATTTTTATCTCCAGGTCATAAAGTACCGCAGAGTAGAAGGGCACTGAATCAGTGGAAATTTCTGTTGTGGATAGGGAAGAAAACTCAACTGCTGGAAGTCTTGAAGAATTTTCATAAAGCAGTGTGATGTAAGTGTAACTACTAAATTAGGTTTACCATTAAGGGATGTGATCCAATTGATTGGAGAAATGAGATGCTAGTCTTAGAATATATGAGCAGCAAAAAAAACTGAGCTTGTAGATTTATTGTATGTAGGATGTAGCTACAGGCTGCTCTTGGTGTTTACTAATACTTGACAGCTTATATGTATATGATTAAATTACTGATGTTATTCCTAATTTTCTATGGAATATAATGAGAACTTGCCAGTGTTCTCTCCATATCCCTAATGGAATATTAACTGCCATTCCCAAGGCTCCAATTACTAACATCTTTGAAACTAATGGTTGCGGCCGCATAGTCTTCACAAAAACAGTCCTAGCTAGTGCAGCCCTGACTGCAACAACTGCAGGTGGGCATTTGAGTTTAATTCCAGGAGGTAGCTGAAAAGCTGATGCCACAATTGGGAGAACTCCTCTAACAGCTCTACAAGATTTCGCGATAGGGAAATTCCCTGTTTCTAACCACTCGTTCCCCATTGCCTCGTGCTTATTTGATGATTTTTCCTCAGGAAAAGGTTCTTTCTTCTTCTTCAAATTCCATTTCCGAGAGAATGAATCAAAACTAAACGGACCTCCTGATCCTAATGATGAAAAACTTATTGAAGCTGTTTTTGCAGCTAAAGGATGAAATTGAGAAACAGAGTACTCTGTTTCCATTTTGTTTGATTCCAATGATTTGAATTCTCTCTACTTCGCTATATGAAAATAGCTAGCACGATTCCTATTTATAAAAGTGTAAAGCCTAATTTAATTAGGATTAGAAATCATATTCCTATATTAATTTGACTACAAATCTTAATTACACACGAGTTAAAGTAAATTCCAAATCCTATATAAATTTGGTTTTCTATTCTAAATTTGAATAATTCTGTCCAGAATGCAAAATCAATCATGTTTTGATTTCATAGTGCATCACTTAATTTCCTTATCTAGTATTATAATTAGACTATAGGTTAGTTTTTTTTTGTGCTAGGTTTACCATAAATAATATATTGGACACACATTGCACATGTTATTTTCCTTTTTGTTATGTGTCACTACTGCGAAGTATTTTATTACTATCTTTTTCTATAAATTTGAAGATGTTCTTTTTATATTTTTACATCACAGTAGCATATTGTTCTTTTATTATTTCTCAAAATTTAATAATGTCAATTATGAAGAATGGAACACGTTAGTAAATATGATTTTTTTAAGTTTAAAGCTTCTTAATAAAGTTTGAGTTTATGCCTAATACATGAAACAAGAATTGAAAAGAAAGTATCAAAAGGTAAATTTTAAGCCATAGAAGTAATTTCCCTAAATTTCTTTGTTCAAATTATTTTCGTAAAGTAAATAAAACTATTTAGGATTACAACTTCCATTTTTCTATTCCTATACAGGAACAAAAAGTATCTTTATGTAACTCTGAAGCTACAAAATTAATTTTCCTAAATTGTTTCAGTCAAATTATTTCCATAAAGTAAACCAGAACTATTTAGGATTGAATTTTTGAGGTAATATTCAAGAATGAAATTAATGTAAACAAAAAATGAAAATACAAACCGGATTGTAATTGATGAAATTTAAAGAAAAAAAACGAGAGAGAAAAAAAGCACGAATAAAAGACTAAATTCAAATATTAAGAACGTTAATATGTGAATTAGCAGTAGATAATTATTCCTAACAAAAACATCAATAATCCAATAACATAAAATTTTCAATTTAGCGAAAATAAATATATTGTTATTTTTTAAAAAACGTGTTTGGATAAATTAGTCATTATTAGATATTCTTCCTCAATAAATATTGTTCTTTATCCAAACATTTTGAATTTTTGAGTACTTTGCTCTTTCAAAGTCTAGTCATGTCACGACTCGATTTCTCGAGTCATGATAGCACCTGTTTTACTCAAAAAATATAAATAAAAGAAAGAATTATTAAGTTTTCAAAAAATCGATTAAACTTATGATTTAAGAGAAAACGAATTTTCGAAAGAACAGAGTCGCCACTTAATTTTTTAGTAAAAAATCAAGAAAAAAACTCAAGTTTTTCAAAAGATTTAAACAGATAAAATCAATTGAAAAAGGGTTCGAAGTTCAATGTACATTCCGATGTTAGGCCCTCGGAATGTCCGCTAACTTGCGGTTGACCGGCGATTTGACTAAAAATGACTTTGACTAATTTTTTGAGAAAATATTAACTAAGTAAAAAAAAATTCACTTTTTATTTATTTATTTATAATTATTACTATTATTATTATTATTGTAATAGGATTAAAGGGGGGTTATTCTAAGGAGGAAATAACTTAAATGACAAGGCGAATAAATAAATTAAAGCTAAGTAAATAAAACATAAACGTTTTAATTTTGAGTATATAAAAAAAAGAAGTGAAATGACTATCTTTGGAAATTTAATTAAGTTAAATCATAAAATAAACAAAAAGTTAGTTAAACATTACAATATAAAACAAATAGGAGTAAAGAGGAATATTGAACTTGGGCCTTTGGCCCAAATTCCCAATCTTGATACCTGCCCTAAATCTAAGATTTACCCCTAAAAATATAATGGACTTTCGCCCATTTTCGTGTCCAAAAGTCAGCGTATACACTGATTGTATACCGCTATATATGGGCTGTATTTTGATCCATTTTTGTGTATATGGAACTGTATATTGAATGTAGACCATCCACTTCAAATTTTCAGCACCTGTATCGTCATTTCAGACCTGTATATCACTGTTCTTTCTATGTATACTTGTGTATACATCATGTATACTGCCCTCTTTTGGGTTTTTTGGGATCTGAAAATTCAGTTTCCAGCTCCCTGCATTTCACATTGTTCCCTGTACGCCCGATAGACTGGCTAACTCGATGACGAAAAGATATTTGAGCCTTCATGGCTCGATTCGGGAATGCAAAGGAAAGAAACCCATCATAGACTCAATGAGGGTTCATACGACAAAACAAAAAAGAGGCAAGAATTAGCGTTCGGATCAAATAGAAGAAATAAAATACAACTTGAAATAAGGCTATTTAAGAGACTCAAAACCAAGATGCAACCAAACTCCACTAGCCGACTAAAATAATAAATGAGTCTTAAGGAAGACAAAAGCAAACTAACTTAACAAATGACAAAAACTTAACAAACTAAATCTCGACACCTAACAGTAACAAGAATGTTTGCTTGAATAAACAAAATTAGGGGTCATTCAAGAAGACAACAGGAGTAGGTTATATTATAGGGAATATATAGCCAACAACCAACAACAAATAACAGTAAATCCAAAAGAAGAAAACAAGCTACACCATTGCTAAATAATATGCCTCACGCCATAATTCAAATTAAATCCATTAGTAGGATCTAATGATATTATATGATCATGTCAACGATAGAATATGGGAGGCAGGAAACTCAAAGATAATAGTAGAACAAATGGTTGCAAATAAAGGAAGAGATTATAGCTATACTCAAACAACTAAATCGACCACACTACTACTCAACTTAACATGTTTATGAGCACAAATAGGCAAAAAGGAAAATAACGTCCTTGGAGGATAGCAGTCCCGAACAGTAGTCCCAAAGCAAAATAAAATACTAAAACAAAGTCTCCAGACAATTAACACACTCCATCAAAGTTATAATCACACCTCTTGAATAATCAAGTCAGATTTTCAGCATTTAAACATAAAAAAACAAAACAAGAGTGGCGACAAGCAACATAAGGAACGGAGTTCACCTTCTTAAGTGCAGCGAGTTGGGGCGAGACGAGCAAGGATGACGACCTCCACCACGAAACTCTAACACGGATAGTAATCGGGAAATCTGAGCAGAATATCCAATCCAAACACGGAACCTAGGTTTCTCCTATGTTTTCCTTGAAAATGTATTTAGTATGTCTTTATATTATGCTATGTGAGTATTCTCTTTCAAATAAAAAAATCCCCCCCCCCCCAAAACAGTGAGTAGATGAGAGTTTATATAGAAGAAATTGGAGCTGAATTAAGGGGGGAAACGAGTGAAGAATTGCCGCTGGATTTCTGTACGATTTGAGAGGGACGTTGAGGAAGAAGACAAGAATCGCAGTGTACTGTGCACTGCTGAACGCGTTCCTCGCTTCTTTCCGTCTACCTCCGTGAGTTGGAATCGTGTACCGCCGTTTGGAATCGATTGGAACTGTTGATGCCGCTTGGAATTGGGAATGGTTTCGTGATGTTGGCGTTGCTTTCCGTCTGCTTTTGTGAGAGCATTTAGAACTGAAAACTTCTAGATCTCTTCTGAACCGATGTTGACGTTGGGTCTTTGTTTATGAGTTGGGTTTTTTGTTGAAAGAATTGGGTTGGGATTTGGTGTTGTTGTTTGTGTAATGTTGGAACGGGCTCACAATTGGCTGAAAATGTAGTTAAGAATAATGGGCTCCTGGTGATTGTTTTTGGTATTGGGCCTGGCTGGCTAGCTTATGCAAGGGAAAAAAGGGTTGAATAGGGTCAAGCATGTGGTTAGATGTGTAATTAGGAGATGGCCACATGAATTTAGATTATAGCCATTTAAGTTAAAACTTAGCCAAATTGAAGTTAGTTGGTGAATTCGGCTAACAACTAAATAAGATGAATCAATATAAATTAACTAATGAACTTTTTAATCTTAACTAAATAAAATAATTAATTTAATTGTAAACTAAATAATTTAAAATTATAACCACAACTTAAACTAGAGTAAATTTATAGAATAATTAACTAAAAAATGTAAAATCTTTTGAGATGATTTTCAAATATTTATAAAATATGTCAATTATATAAAACATACATATTACTTAAAATTATAATAATGATAAAATTGATTAAAAGTAACTTGAAAATTATTTTGAACTTTATAAAAAAAAAACTAATTATTTCAAATCCTTTGGAATTTAAAAAGCTCGAAAATCAATTATTATCGGGGAGGGTAAAAATTGGGTGTCAACAACACCTACTATACCTCACCAGTAGGTAATCCAATCCGTAACCCAGAACATCAAGTAATGAGTGTAACTAGCAAAAATAATAATCTAAACAAGGACAACAAGGCGGAAGCAAACCAAAATAATTATATACAAAAATCCCTCCCAGAACCTGTAAGTCACTAGTACAGAGCTATCTAATAAAGAGTACAAGTCTCAAAAGTGGACCACAACAAAGTGTGTCTCAAAAACAACAAGACTAGCTAAAACAAAAGAAGGAGACAGGACAAACCCAAAACGCCAAATGCTTACCCTTGTCTCCGAATCACAGCTGCAAAAGAAGGCAGGAACTAATCACCGCTAGTAACTGGTAATGGGACCTACATCATGAAATAGATGCAGAGTGTAGCATGAGTACCAAAACAACAGGTACTCAGTAGGCATCAAAGGCCGACTGAGCAAAAAGGGTAAAAACAATAAGAAAGGATAAAATCTAGACACAGAGAGGTCAAAACGGATATGAAAAGAAAACACATGAGCATACCAGAAATAAACTAAGTACATCTAAACTAGACCTAACTAAACCCCCATAAACCCAGAAGGTACACCCTTGTGCAAGTTTAAATAAAACCTGAACGGACCCCCCATAAGCCCGACAAGTACACATAATAGCTAAGTCTACTGAAAAAGAAGAAAATTGGGCTCCCAACCCAAAGTAACCAAGATAATTCATCAGACTCCACCCAGCCAACAGTGCACTCCCTGCCCAGCTAGAAAAAATGACTCTAGGGGGCACCCAACCAGACAGTCCACTCCCAGACCAGCTAGAAAGAAAGACTCGGGGTAAGGTAGATATTATGAGTCGTCATACCATGCAGACAGCTCTCAACCCAGCTAGAAAGAGCGACCCGGAGACACCCAGCTAGCAGCACACTCCCAGCCCAGTTAGAAAGAGAGGCCCGGGGGCGATCGCCGAAATCACCGAGTCCACCCAGCAAGCGATACGCTCCCAGACAACCTAAAGAGAACGACCCCGGGGGTTCCAATAGGATCCAATTCAACAACAGCCACCGTAGAATGCGTCCACTCCAAGAAATCACGGAAAAGGCTCTAAGCCTATACTATCTCAATCCCACGCCTCTAGTGATGCACCGAACCTCTGAGAATGCGTAGGAACCGCATAATTAGAGGGATAAGATACAGAAGTACAACAAGCAGTGATAATGCCTAATCTAAGGCTCAAACCATCATACTCAAGTCTACTACTCCAGTCTATAAGGAGCTAAGTCATCCGAATGAGGTCGGCAGAAAGTCAAGGCTATCCATCCCACACGGGTCATAAGTCTAAAGCAATGCTAGCCTAACCTAGACTAAGGACATTATGCTTACCGTTGACGATGAACAAAGCATACAACACATAGCATATAAGCATACAATAGCATTTAGCACATAAGCATACAATTCTACTAACCTTTCTAGCATGGTACTACACCCGAAATATGGTCAATTAACTCTAGCACAAGGTATCTAATCAAAATAAAGTAAGAAATTAGTACCCACCCCCAATTCACTCCAATCCATATGTTTTTACACAATTAGGCTCAATCTAATAGAAAGGGAAGTCGTAGTCTACCTTTAGGCCGACTGCGTGAGCTCCAAATCACTTTGCCGGAGTTTTTCCTTCCCGAACGATCTTTGAACACTGCCACACTATCAAATATAGGATCACAATGTTAGTACGGTCGTTTAGACACCAAAATCACAGCAAACAGAGACGTGTCAATTTTGGAGTCGAAATGGGAATCGTGGGACCCGCATCAAACTTTTCGGATTTGACTCAGCTAAGAGACCCAAAACAGTACCTAAACTTGTGTTCTAAAATGAAACACAATTCGGGGCTCAAAACGCAGCAAAACCCAACATGCAAGAAAAACCACACTTTAACCAACTTAAAAGGAAAGCATGCAGCAAGCTAAACTCGGAATTTACAAAAATCGAAGGGTGTCCAACACTCCTTGAATACTCCACGACGCATCCTCGATAATTGCCGACACGTGGGACTTCGAATCACCCAAAACCGAGCTAAAATGATCAAGATATCACCAATTCAAAAAAGCCAAAAATAAGAACTCAAAAAAGGCTACAACAGTCTGGTTTATCACGAATTTTACCTCGAACGACGTGCAACTTAGTCTGATAAGAAACAAATTCCATTCAAGTTAACTCTAACTTGAAGCAACTTAGAAGTATTTACTTCAACAGATTATGACCTTAGAAGTATTACTTCTACAAAAAAAAGTTGATAAAGTTACAACTCAAAATCCTAATACATGAAACAAGAATTGAAAAGAAAGTATCAAAAGGTAATTTTTAAGCCATAGAAGTAATTTTCCTAAATTTCTTTGTTCAAATTATTCTCATAAAGTAAATAAAACTATTTAGGATTACACCTTCTATTTTTCTATTCCTATACAGGAACAAAAAAAATATTCTCTACAGGGTTTCAAACCTTTCTTCAACATAGGTGACAACAAGCCAGGCAGAGATGGAAGAGATCAAACACGGGAATAAGAAGCAAGCTCGCCTTCCTTTTTGATCATTTTGATAGAGGGGGATGAAGAAAGTGGACAAAAAAGACTCGCATTTCTCATCGAACAAATACAGGAAAAGAATCATATTGAAAACGCTCCTAACCCAACCCCTTCCTTCGTAGAGCCCGTGTATTGTAAGTGATCCGAACCTGCCCGGAGCGAGCCTCCCATAGAGGCAAGTGAAGTTGGTGAGCCGTATGATGGGCAACTATCTCCTGCGGTTCGGAGAGGACTCAGCTGTTAGTTAGTACCCCTTGGTTTCGGGATCTTTAGGTAACTCTGAAGCCATAAAATTAATTTTCCTAAATTATTTCAGTCAAATTATTTCCATAAAGTAAACCAAAACTATTTAGGATTGAATTTTTTGAGCTAATATTCAAGAATGAAATTAATGTAAACTAAAAATGAAAATACAAATCGGATTGTAATTGATGAATAAAGACTAAATTCAAATATATTAAGAACGTTAATATGGAAATTAACAGTAGATAATTATTCCTATCAAGAAAATCAATAATCCAATAATGTAAATTTTTCAATCTAGCGAAAGTAAATATATTGTTATTTAAAAAAAACGTGTTTGAAGAAATTAATTAGTCATTATTAGATATTCTTCCTCAATAAATATTGTTCTTTATCCAAAAATGTTGAATTTTTCAGTACTATATGCTCTTTCAAAGTCTACTCAATAGACACTTTTGTTGATAGAACCTTCACAGGTTAAATTACTCAATTAATTTAACAAGTATATTACGTTTGTTAATCAGCAAAATATCACATCAGTCAATAAAAATTATTCTTGTAATATTTTATTGATAAATTACTCAATTAATTTACAAGTATATTACGTTTGTTAATCATTATACGAGTCAATAAAAATTACACTTGTAATATTTTATTGATAAAATACGCCGGTGACCTTATTCCGGGCAACTACAATAAGAAAACAAGAACGCTGGAATTTCTTAGCATTTCTTAAGAGTGTTTATTCTTGATTGTTAATACTTAATTCTGATTATTAATATTAATTATTAAGAATAGTCTATAGTATGTAAGTTAGAGTAAACTCTAAATGTAACCAAGAAAATGTAAGGTACACTCACATAATCAGAGGCGAATCCAGGATTTCAAAAAAATGGGTGCACCATTACTTTAAAGATAAGATCGAAAAATTTATAATAACAATAACTAAGCGAGCAATACATAAAAATTACATTACCACAAAAAATATCATCAATTTACAATTGTACATTAAAAAAGAAAAGAAATCACACTCTTCAAAATTGATAATATAATATAAAACACATTCCTTACAACTTACAAGTTACATCCGCCAAATATGTTTAGCTATTGATGATTTCCTATTATAAGTAATGACAAGATTTTTTTATATGAACACCCTTAAATTAAAGTGATATATATTTTTATTTTTTTTATTTTGTTAGTTTGTTTATTAAAAAGAGAAATCATAAACTAAAATTACCTTAAACTTGGACAATGATGATTTCTCTAGATTCTTGACTTGAAGTTGGAGGCTTGAAGCTTCTTCTTTGTGTGGAAAATAAAAAACAAATTTGAAGAGAGAAGAAAAATATTGTTGGAACTTGGAACTTGAAAAGTGGGTGGGAAGGAAACTTTTGAAGTCTTTGACTTTTAGAACTTTCAGAATTTAGCTTTTCTTTTTCTTAATGAAAAATGTGTTTTTAGTTAATAAAAAGAATTTGAAGCAAATTGGGGCTGCCTGGGATCAAACCTGTGACCTTTTTGTTGAAATCTTGCAGTCGTACCAGTGAACCATCCAGCCATCTTGAGAACGGGTTCTACAAGTTTTAATTTAATATATTCTTTAATAATTATAGAAGTAATATATCGAGTTTAGTCGGATAACCATGGGTTCCGGTGACCCAAAATTTATACATAAATTCGCCACTGCACATAATCCTTTGGGATATTAGCTTTCTAGCCCCTCAAATATTGATAATTTCAATTTTTGATCCTTATAAATTTTAGTTAAATACATTTAAACCTTCAATTCATTGTGATATGTGCATTTTTTTTACCTCTGAAACTATGAATCTTTACAAATTTAATGAGTTATGTCTTATGTGCTAAATCATTCAAGTATCTATGTATTATATTAAATTTGTACTATTACTTAAACATATTTGAAGGCATATAACTCCAAAAAAATACACGTATAAAATAAATAAATATTATAGTTGATTAAATGTTAAATATGCTTAACAAAATATTGTAAGGAGGATCGAAAATGTAATTATTCCTAATCACCTTCAAATTATTAAAAAATTGTTGATTATAATGTTTATAGTTCTTCCGGTCAATTTTATCAACTTAATTCAATATTAGGATCACATGGTTCAGGGTCGCAACTAGCAATGGATCAATGAAGTTGGAAGGATTCTATAATAGTTTGGTCAAATATAGTGATTTAAATTTAAATTTTATATTTATAATTAAAAATTTGATAAAACGTACAAAAATATATTAAAAATTTAATTACTAATACTTAGTTTTAAATTTAGAATTCATAAAGTTCAAATTAGTGCTCTACCTCTAGTTATAATGTTCTCATTAACTCGATGAATACATTATACATATTTTTAAATATATTATTATTAGTTAATCATAGTTAACTAATTGTCTTTTTAAATTAAATATATGATTAAACTTTGTTGGTATCAGTTATGTAATGTCAAGAATGTAATTCACAATAATATAATCATGTAATTTCACAAAAATAATAATTGAGGAGAGTAAGTTGTATGCAGACCTTACATTTACCTTAATAAAGTCCGGAGAAAGTAAATTATACAAAACACCATTTAGGATTTAATTTTTTGAGATAATTTTCAATAATGAAATTAATATGAATAGAGAATGAAAATAAAACTCACAAATTTTAAGAAATAAACGAAAAAAGGACCAACGAATAAGGACTAAATCCAAATATTATAGTAGTAAAATTTCGTTAATATGTGAATTAGAAGTTAAGCACTAGATTATTTGGCTAGATTGAAAAATTTATATTGTTTGGATTAAATATTGAGCCTCTTGTTAAGAATAATCTAAATATTGTCTTAATCACTCAAATAATATTGTCTTCCAGAATAAATATTGTGCTTTATCAAAACATATTGAACTTATAGAAATTTAATTCTCTTTCAAAGTCAATAGACGCTTTTGTTGATAGAACCTTCAGAGCTTAATTACTCACATTACATTAATTAATTATCAAATTACCATATGGATTAGTCAATAATAGCATACTTTTACTAATTTAATCGGTAAATAACGCCGGTGACCTCATTCCGATACAATATCTTGACCGGAGAAAGAAAACAACATCACTGGAATTTCTTAAAGGTATTTGTTCTTGACTTCAAATCACTTTAATTTGATTAATCTAATTAACAATAGTGGGTTTAAAAATATTTAAATATTTAGTCTAAAATATGTAAAGTTAACTTCAAAATACAACCCAAAAAGGTAAACTACACTCACATAGTCCTTTGGGTATTAGCACTTTTAGCCCCTCAAATATTCATAAATTTTAATTTTGATTTTTGTAATTTTTAGTTAAGCATATCTGACTTTCAGATAATTGATAAGTACAGTTTTGATGTCTCACTATTAAATATTAAAACCATTCAATTATTGATGCATTATATACAATATGTATTGTTACTTCATAGTTAATGGTGATAAAGTACTAAAAATACGCTAAACTTCAATTATATTTCTTATATAAAGGATAAAAAAGAAATATTTTAGTTATGGAAGGTTAAATATGCTTAGCAAAATATTATTATGATCAAAATTAGAATTCATTAATAATTGAGGGACCAAACGTGTAATTATTCCTAATCTCCTTTTTCAAATATTGTTTATAGTTATTCTAGTCGATTTAATCAACCTAATTCAATATAATTAGGATCTCATGGTTGACGGGTCGCAAGTAGTCCGTTTACATCAGAGTAAGTTATACCAACAAGTTAGAGCCAAAAAGTTGGTACACATATTACATAATAAATAATATTACATTGGATCGTTTGGTTAGCGAGATGGAATAAGTAAAAATATTTTATAAGATTATTTTATCTCATTTATTATATATGAGCGGTTCTACAACTTTTTAAAAAAGGCAATTGCCTTAGGCCTTCAAATTTGAGGAGCCTCATTTTACAAAAAAAAAATACGACATCATAAGTTTTTTTTAAAAAAAAAACAAATACTATAGATTATTAGTAGTAGAAAATATAAAATGTTCATATACGAGGAAAGAAGTAATAGAAATTTAACAAAATCTTGAATATTACATCACAAGAAAGATTAAATAATTGGCTATAATAAACTTCATAAAAATATATATATCAGAATTTAAGGCCTCCATTTGAATTTGGCTTCAGATGTATTTGAGCCGCCCCTATTTCTATATGAGATATAATTTCACTATTTTAGTACAAACAATATAAAATAAAATAATCTGAAAATTAGCTAATAAACTCAAATTTTATTCAAAGAATTAAATTATTTTTGTCTCAATGTACCAAACCACCCCTATATAAACACGCCCCATTCACTCTGTTTTACATATTACTTTCCAAGAAAAGAGCCTTAGCTAAGCCTATATCATCTTCATCACTGAGCTCATCGGAAAATTAATATTTAGTAGCATGCCGTCAGTCTCCGGTCGAGTCGTCTGTGTTACCGGTGCCGGAGGTTTCATCGCCTCTTGGCTCGTTAAACTTCTTTTGGAAAAAGGCTACACTGTTAGGGGAACTGTAAGGAATCCTGGTATGCACACAATACTCCATCTTCATCATATTTTCAATTCAACCCATCATTTTCTCCTCGTATGTTGAAAGAAATTAAAATTTATATCGTGTTCGTTCATTTTGAACTCACTAACTCTAAATCCTTAAATATACTCTGTTTTTGAGTATTTATAGAATTTAATGTGTTTTTTTCGTAAAATTGTTTGTATATATAGATGATCCAAAGAATTGTCATTTGAGAGAACTTGAAGGAGCAAAAGAGAGGCTAACTCTATGCAGAGGTGATCTTCTTGATTATCAGAGTTTGCGTGAAGCAATCAATGGCTGTGACGGAGTTTTCCACACAGCTTCACCAGTTACTGATGATCCAGTAAGTCTTCTTAACTTATGTACGTACAATATACAATAAACCTTTGTGGTCCAACCTGAATATAGCGAATTTATTTTTTTGTAATTAGACAAAGGGACAAAAGTAAAACCAAATTTGGGATGTGAAAAGAATCAACTTTTTTGTATAAACGTGCACACAACTAAAAATAATTTTTAGTATATTTCATGAAAAAAATGAGGAAACATAAACATAATAATTTAGTAGTAGTAGTTGGTGGACTGGGTCCAATTGAACCATTAGTTGGATTGTCAATTCAAGCTAGACAAACTTTAATTTGTTTATGTTTTATGTTCCACCAAGAGGTCCATGATGGGAAAAAAAGGTCTTTTGAATGTCGTTTTGCTTCTAATTTCCCTTTCTTTAGTAATTTATTTTCTTATGGGATTAAATGTTGAAGGAACAAATGGTGGAGCCAGCAGTAATTGGTACTAAGAATGTGATAACAGCAGCAGCAGAGGCTAATGTAAGACGCATTGTGTTTACTTCCTCAATTGGAGCTGTGTACATGGACCCAAGCAGAGACCCTGAAAAAGTTGTTGACGAAACTTGCTGGAGTGATCCTGAATTCTGCAAGAACACTAAGGTCAATAATACTAAAGTTTTGCACGTAATAAATGTAACGTGTTATCTCAGGTTACTGATTTAAATTTGCTATTATATATACAGAATTGGTATTGTTATGGCAAGATGGTGGCAGAACAAGCAGCGTGGGACGAGGCAAGGGAGAAAGGAGTTGATTTAGTCGCGATAAATCCAGTGTTGGTGCTTGGACCATTGCTACAAAAAACTGTGAATGCTAGTGTTCTTCATATCCTTAAGTACCTTACTGGATCAGCTAAAACTTATGCCAATTCAGTTCAAGCATATGTACATGTTAAGGATGTGGCTCTAGCTCACATACTTCTCTACGAATCTCCTTCAGCATCAGGCCGTTACCTCTGTGCTGAGAGTGTGCTTCATCGTGGTGACATCGTTGATATTCTAGCCAAATTCTTCCCTGAATATCCCATCCCCACAAAGTAAGTTCAATTCCCATATCTATCAACATAATCGCGCTACTACATGAATTATTTTTATTGCAAATTAAAATCGCAAAGTTGTTTTAAGACCTAGTCCACAAAATATGCATCATTAGTTGCAAGTTGTTGGATGTTTTTGCTTCCTAGTATCTTTTAATGCACAAATGAAGGGAATTTTACCAAATTTTTATTGGTAAGAATAGTACTTATGACCTAAAGCATTGCTACCATAAATACAAGTGACCCACTAACAAACACTTGAGTATCAACAATATTCTTTAAACTTGAAATGATCTTACCTAACACACCATCACTATCTTGTCTGGCTCAGCTGGTCCCAACATCTCCTTCTGCTTTACCAACATATTGGGACCAAATCAACTCGAATGTATCTTTGATTACGATATATTCTAATCTTGGTTATACTTGTAAAAATATTAGGTGTTCGGATGTGACGAAGCCAAGGGTAAAACCGTACAAATTCTCAAACCAAAAATTGAAGGATTTGGGGCTGGAATTTACACCAGTGAAACAATGCTTATATGAGACAGTGAAGAGTCTACAGGAGAAAGGTCACCTTCCTATTCCTACTCAAAAGGACGAAAGTATTCGAATTCAGACTTAGCTTTATTATTATGTAATAATAATAATGTGTAATCTGTTTTACTATGTTCAAGGAAATGTTTTTTTACTGTTTCCATTGTTGTTATCAGTATATATTTACCTAAAACATGAATAATGTTATCATGGATATTGCTTTTTATCCATAAGATAACATTTTTATATAATAATTTATGTATATCTTTGGAATGTTCGTTCAACTTAATGATCATATCATTCTATAATAGTTGAACTTTTAGTGTTTTGATTATCGGTAAATTATGAGTTTGATCCTTGTAATATTTGTAATTTATATCCCTTTATATATTGGAAATATGTTATATTAGACTATTTTTATATGATATTATCCTCAAATATGAAATAGTACTGCTAATTTAACCTTTTAAAGAGTCAAAACTTCCAACAAATATCACGTTTTCAATATTGTCATAGGCAATAGTCAATAACGTATGTATTGAAAATGCTCGAGAGTTTCTCTATTCAATTTTTTCAGTTGTTGTATATCTTTTGAATCTTCATAATCATTTGTATCAACAATTCATTAAGTCAAGCATATAATTGCGGTAAATTTCTGGCGTTGTCTTTAAAAAACGTAAGCTTAGTGGAAATGTGGCATTGGATCATTGAATGCCCCACCAGTCACTAATCAAAATCCCCAAAAAAGTGGACTTTTCATAATAATCCAATAAAGTATGATATTGCTTTCGGCTTTATTTTGGACCCCTCCACTAAAACAGGCTGGATAATTGTTAATTGGGATTCAATCCAAAGATTATGATGCACCTTTGTGAGAGCTTATGAATTTTCATGTCTAAATCCTCTAGGTGAATTTATATCCGGTACGTGAAATAAGTTAAGTGAAAGGCATTAGTAATATCATCAAATGAAATGTATTAGTAATACATCTTATAATATCATGTAAGGTGTGGATTAGTTATACATACGCCCAAAATTCCTACCAAATATAGTACTCCACTAAATAAGAGAAAAGACACAACTGACTTATAGCTATACAAAGGGTTTATGTCTATACAACGACATAGTCACTTTTTGTCTTTTCTCACAAAATAATATCATACATATATAACACATGGACTATTTCTCCTAATACTCCCTACCAAACGACCCCTAAAACTTATAGCTATACAGAGGGTCTTATTCTGTTAAGGAGACAATTTTTACACACGAATTTTCATGAGAAATTAGACCACACAAATTTCATAGATTTTGATGTTGTTACATAACAAAAGATCATATAGAAATGCAGGATGATTGCGTGCGATGTTTGGTCATGCTTAAAGGTTCGATTAGCAATCACGATTAAAGAATATTTTGGTACATTATACATATATAACTTCCTTAATTTTTTTCAACCTTGATTTGCATACGTAGTTTAAATATATATAATTATATAAGTGTGATTAGTTCAAATGTCTAACAATCATGTCGACATTAACTCTATTGTTCCTATTCCCTGTGTGGTTATAGACTTTATATTTAGACGCAAGGAATCTTTGTATAAATTATAAGAATTAATTAGGGAATCTTTTGGAAGTCTTAAAGAACCATTGAACTTTAATTTGACTACATTTAACAAATGGGATATTAAATTAAGAATAAAAAATTGAGCTACAAATTTGGTGTTGTATTCTTTTTCACATTAAAAATTAGAGTACGATCCAATTAATTAGTTCAACAAACAAATGAAGGACAAAATAATGATTAAGAAGATGACGAATGTACCAATTCAACAACTTTTAAATTAGGTGGACAAAGACATACAAACAAACAGTGAGAAAAAAAGGAGGAGGAAATGATGAAACATTAATGTAATGGTTGATGCACTAATTTATCACTAAAGATGAAAGATAAATGTTTAGACTAGGAAACAACATATATATATATATATATATATATATACTAGATGGGGATGCCCGTGCATTGCACGGGCCCAACATGACTATAATAAAAATTTATTGTACAACACTATATAATATAGTAATTATTTTTTTATATTATGTGCAAAGTGTTCACCTCCAACAATCAATTCAGAGTTTCAGCTTGCTTCTTGTTTATATATATGTCCCAACTATGTGGGATATCAAGAGTTCAAGCAAGAAACTGCATTGTGGTGCTTAGAAAATAAAAAAAATTAAGTTCTCTGCTTATTACTTCTTGTACGTATCAAAATATTTATATTCACTCACTTACCACCAATTCAAAACTCACAGATAAAAATATATGCAAATGGGTTCATTTTTATGTTAACATTTGTCTATATACTTGCAAAATTAAAGATTACCAAACTATGATACTAATCTTATTTCTCAAATCAAATTTATGGATCAAATGAATTTCAAGGATTAGCTATTGATCCACCAAGACAGTGGACTAAAAATTCAACATGCAACTCAAAGTATTGAACTATTGTGAATACATATTCTAAAGAGTCGTACATTCTAATGCCATTTTTTTTCCATATCCAAAAATTGGAGCATGTATATTGAGAGATTAATAAATGACTAACTCTACTATTATACATATAAATATATTTTCAACAGTACAATCACAAAAATCAAGTTTAGGTAATTAAATTCATGTGCACTGCCATGGTGGAGAGATGTTGTTGATGTGCGCTACCAAAAGATATATTCAAATGCTTCTTTCGCTCTTGACTGCATTCTTTACACCACTGCAATAAAAGAAGAGAATGGCGAAGAAGTAAAATATTAATTTAAATGAAGCATAGTAAACATACCTTAATAAACACGGCATATGTAAGGGTCATAAGTACATATAACACAAAATATAAAATAAGAAAGCAAAAAATTAGATAAGTTAGAATGTTTAGAAAAATGTAGAGATAATTTGAAGCTTAAAACTTAACTATTTATTTGTAGCTTCATACCATGTAGTTGGAAACAACATTTCTCGGCTTGTGTCTCCTACCTACTCGAGGTAGAGGTAAGGTCTGCGTACACTCTATCCTCTTAAACCCCCTTTGCAAATCCATAGCAGGTAAATGATACAACATATAAAACCCATTAGAAAATTAGTTACCTTAACCCTAGAATCTATTTTGTAGCAGATAATACATGAATGCAGAAAGTTATCTAGGGATACAACATGTAGATAGTCTTCAGTTAAAATGCCAAACACGTTGATGGCATCAGATATCTGTAAAAAGTGATTACATTAGGCATAAATAGATTTAAGTATTTCAAAGAATATATATATTCATAATCGAAAGCACCAAGAAGGTGTTACAATATACAAATTAAAATAGACAGACGCATTATTGAAAGAGCGAGGGCGAAAGAGCGTCTTTACCAGCAAGGAGAAACGACATTTCAAGCCTGAAGCGACACTCTTTCTCCCTCTTTCAGTGATGCAAATCACAAAATTTGAAAGAGATGGCAAAAAGTTTGAAGTGAGAATAGCAGAGATGCAACATGTTCTTGACGCTTATTAGCAGCATATACATGTGTTTAATGGCCAATTATAGGCCCAGGCAACACACCAGAATAGAACAAACACGCACAAAAAATAAAGATCAACACAGATTCTCTATTTGTATGAATGTCATCGAGATTGCTCGTAATAAAATGTCAAAAGCCTAAGTCATTTTTGTGTGTGTTCTGTTCACCCATTTTAGTACTTGCAAAGCTTGAAATTTGAAGTAGAAAATTTAAGAAGGATGAACAATGAAATTGATCAAATCATTAGAATTTCTTAGTGAAGAAGAGTGTATTTGCTTCATAATAGTATTGACAGGATAATTTTTTTTTGTTAAATTAATTAAGCAAAAATATCTTAAGAGGAAGTACAAAGCTGAATTTCATACGCTAATGACAGCAAGGTGTTAGCCTTTGCTAGTCCAAACACAACAACATACAAAGATTTTATGTTAACTTCAACAAAACAAACCAACACCAATCAATAATATATACATGTGCAAGGAGAAAATGTGAATGTTTTTTTTCTTCTAAGAATTTTATTTTATCTGCCTGACCAGTTGGTTCATATAGTAGGAACGAAAAAGGGATAAATCTACCTTTTAGTTTTGAGATTTAGAATTGATACACCTCATTAGAAAAGTGAGGGATATATACCATCGTCATCTAACAAATAAAAAATATTTACGCTTTCGTTAACAAACTCATATTTAGTGAAACCATTAATCAAAGGGAAGCAAAAACTATAGGAATTTCTTCAGCAAATTGACTATGTTCAAGTAAAATAACAAAGCTAGTAGTGTAAAGAAAAACATAATGGCTACAAGTAAAATTGAGAAAGAAAATTTGTGAGCACCAATTTTTTCCATGGAGGAGGTGCAGGAAGCTCCACCGACAAAATTTCATCCTTATGTGTCTCCTTCTTCATAGGATTGCCATCCTTAAAATTGACAAAAACAACATTTCAACTTTGTTTCCACCAAATTTCACAAAAAAATTAAGACTTTAAATTCAACCAAAGTTTATGTTGAGCATCTATCTAGTAGCAGTAAAGAGGTTCTCTTGTTGCTTAGGTTGACTGATTGTCTGATTGTACCGCCATGCCGTGAAAGAGATCGACCACACGTGCGACGTAGCCAACTTTTCAGGATAAATGAGTCTTTTTAGGTAATACATAGAAAGCCACAATTTTTTTCTCCTTACACTGCAATAACTTTGTTTTGTTCTTTTAAAAGTTACCTGAAATGGGTATTACTTAAAGAAGAAAGAAGCTCAAGATTAAGTAAGATAGCAGTCATAAACAGGACTTAAATGTCAAAGTTACAATCTCTAATAAAACAAAAGAAGAAATATAAAAAATCCAAGATTGAGCAAGTTAGCAGTTAAAAACAGAAATTAACATAGCAGTCATATATATTGCAAAACACTTACTTAAAAACAATACTGTATAACAAAAGATGAGCAAACACCTTGGATGAGTAATTTTGCACTTGTAAAATAACTTATGAAGAAAATAAAATAAGAAGAAATGTACATGCATGTCGTTACTGGATTTGAGATCATCTACTGAGCTCATAAATTCACCCTCACAGAGAGATTTCAATTTTGTAACTCAAAATTCATCTTTTGAATCTTGATTTTGCAACAATAGATATAAATAACCAATAAACTCTCTTTAGCCGAGAAAATAACATTATGTTCTATTGAAGTAAAAATGAGACGACTTTGAAGTAAAGTTTAAGTTCTAGAAATGACTACCATGAAAATTGCAATGGAGAGAAGAAGAGTAAAGCGGAAGGTGTGAGGGTCAATATGAATTGGAATATTTCCTTCTCTTTTTTTTGACATAAAATACGTGCTACACGCGTACATAAAGCAGTACGCATTACACAGTTAAGAAAAAGTAAAAGTAGTTGAAGTTACTATTTTAACCCTACTATTTGTAGTACAAATTATCTTGCCTTTTGTACCACAATTTGATGCTATGTTCGTCCTCCCAACTCCCACTTATTAATAAGGGCAATAAAATAATATATAATAAATAATGTAAAATACTTGATGTGTACTTCAGCTTACACCTTAGTAGCACGGATTCTTCAATTCAGATGGCTCACCCAAGTCGGATTCTTGAAAAATATATTACTTTTGACAAATCTAATATGTACCTGTTAACATTTCCGTTGGCATTTTTAAAGAATCCAAACATAAGTTTACACTAAAGAAAACCATTTAGTCATTTTGAATATCAATACAAAATAACAATATATATATATATATATATATATACCAATCCATCCAAGATCTCTGAAGTTCTGTAGTTGACCATTTTTCTGTTTCCTCGAACATGCATATCCATCTCAGTAATATAAAGTTTTAGAGGTCCAATGGATCTAGAAAAGAGACATATGACAATGACAACTCTAAACATGATGTCATAATCCTTTTGGTGAAGCAGTTTACAAAAGCAACATATTTTACTATAACCTGCATAATGCGAAAATAAGTAGGTGAGCCTTTCAAATCAGGTTTCACTCATATATAAGAAGATCCAACGTTTAAGCAGATGTATAGACCTCAAAGGTTGTTCTCTACCATTTATAAATTAGTATTAGAGTTATTTATATCACATACTTTCAATCATCTATAAAAATTTTAAACTTCAGCATATCAAGCAATCAATTTTTCTTCTTGGAGGAAAGAAATTTATGAAACACTGAGGCAAGACTATGAGAATGACATAATTGAACTTGATAGTCAAGCATCACTGAGAAAATTTATTAACAATAATTATCTTATGTACCAACATGGACATATCACTTTCATTTGTATGTGTGAAGTAGTCATAATCATCAATAGTACACTTCTATATACATCTTTGATAGTACAATACTTTTTAACTACAATATGAAAAAGATGTGAATATATTACTTGGACAAAATACTCAAATTCATTGATACCATTCATCCAACGCTCTGGTGAACCAAGTCTTGAAGCAATAGCCATCTCGGATATAACTCCTGCAATAGCACCATCAACCCCCTTGCACCTTCTCTTTCACCAAGTCTTGAAGCAATAGCCATCTCGGATATAACTCCTGCAATAGCACCATCAACCCCCTTGCACCTTCTCTTTCGACCTGTATCAGTAGGTGAGCTCACATATTGAATAATTTCTTGCTCATTGGATTCAGGACCTTCTTCAGACAGTGAAAATGTCAACTCTTCCTGAGACACTGTTGAAGGTTGAGGATCAAGGAGCCAAATGTGGATTTTATACGGTAAAAACACAACTTAAATAGTTTAACTATATTTAGCAAAGTAACTTAGCACAACATGGTTAAGAAAGTAACTTTCTCATATACATGTAAGAAAGAGATAAAGAGATAAGCTCATATATATGTGTATGGTTCTACGCGACAGGAAAACAGGGAGCAATAACATTTATTTAGAGATGAGTATCAGAAAAGACAACAAAATATTTGAAAGACCTTTCCGTCAATTCACATCAACATAAAGCAGTATTAGTTGAGTTTTTTCAAGAGCAAAGAAAATATGGCATGGCATGGCTGGAAGCTAGCTAGTGGCTCATCAGCCGTTTTGAATGAGTTTCTTTGCCTTGCCACTATTTAGATACTTCGTCATCACCTTTTTTGCCAAATGACCCAAATCGAGGGATATTTCAAAGGAGCATGGCCTCAAATTGAATTTAATCGGTCAATAGTATTTGTTCGAATCAATTAAACATTTAAAGCGCAATAGATGAAAATATTCAAGTGAAGCAGTTGTTTCAAACAGCCTTAAAATAACCTTTTTTTCACCAAAACACAGAGCAATAAGAACCCCAACCAACTAAAAAATGCAGTAATAGTTTGGCAAAACTGCAGCAGTGCTTAAGCCTCAATTTCTGCCTAAAGTACCACATTTATCATAGCAAATATTTTTGACAATATGGCTGACTTAAAAGTGCAGTGAAGTTTAGCTCAACACATAGCAACCATTGACTCAAATTTGGCCAAAAGTATAGCAAATATCTTAGTCTAAAATTCAGTAGTAGTAAAAGAAAAAATACAACAACCCGGGGATCAGAAAACATTACAAAATGAAGCAGCAGAAGGCCAAAATGCAACAGTGATTCAAATTCATAATGGGGTGTCAAACTGTAGCAGCCAACCTCATCAAAGGCAATAATTAATTCTCATCAAAGACATGAGGTAACGATAAACATGCCAAACAGAAGTTTAATAAGCAGAGTTGTTTCATTGTTAGTCTCAACAGATTGTAGCAGAAAAATGGTCAAAGTGCTGAAATTGTTCATGAACGGTAGCAACTATTATCAATAACATCAAGCCACAAATTCGCCCAAAACACAACTATATTTTTCTTTTAAGTAAGGTATATGTTAAAATACACCTATATCAAATTATTTACCTGAGAATCTGCTCCTGCAGATATAAGCACGTTGAGAGAATTCGACAAAGCAATCCCAGTTATTCTTTTATGATGTCCTTTGAGCTTTGTCTTTTCCTACACAGAGGGATCATACTTGATGTCAACAAATTTAAATAAATACTAAATTAGTAATATTTCGAAAATTACAGAATGAAATAAATGTTTGAATAGCTCAACCTCGTTAACTCGAACATTATATATCTGGATGTAGGAGTCATCCATTTCTATGGCAATAACATTTTTATCTTGAGGATAAAATTCCAAAAAGGTTGTTGCGGGTGGGGCAGGCATAAATGTTGTCATAATCTGCATTTGCAACAGAAAAAATATAGAGATTAGTGGAAAGCAAAATAATATATAACTTCATGCAACTAATTCCTGATTTATAGCTTCTTAGCTGAACTGTTAGGCTAAAGTTAATGAAATGTCAAATCCGAATAGTTGTAAAGTATCTATTAAGATCAACTAATATCATGTGGTTAAAGCTATGGTTATTTCTGGTAAACTAACACAAAGTACATATTAATTTACTTTGTAAATATGGAACGTAAGGTAACGAAAGAGCTGGAATAACCAACATACTATCTTTGCTAGTTTATTTCCCTAGTTCCTTCACTATGAGGGCGAGATTGTTCCGTTCATTCGAGAACTCAAAAAGATGTTCTTTTTTCGTAATCAAATATCTCAAAAAGGAAGATATTTTCTATTATTGGACAACATAAGAACAATCAAGATAATGTGAGAAGAAGCAAATCTAAGTCACATATATTTCAATCGTATCAATTAAAAAGTGACGGAAAAAAATAAATCTCAATTGTACGTAGTTAAGAAGACTCGCCTTTTCTTCAACCCTGTGCTTGAATATTCGAATACAACTGCCATTTTCATTTCCTCCATAAGTAGCAGCTTTCTCAAATTCCTCCGACAAATGTTGGCTATCCCTATCCAGATCATGTGACTCTTTAGGAACAATCAATTTGAGAGCTCCATCTAATAAGTACCACTTGAGATCGGTTAACCCCTGATTATTTAGATGAAAGAACAATACTTTTTAACTGTGATTAGAATGAAAGTGTCTAGCATTTATAATAAATCACGTATATTATGTCGTGGGCAAGGTACAAATGAGAAATCGAAAAAGAACAGATAAAGTATTACATAGTCCATATAAATTGAGAGTGATATCCACCCATACCTTCTTCTTTCTCTAGAGGTGTATCCATTTATTACTTTGCCACTTTCTCATATGAAGAAAAACTCAAGGATTACAGTAACGTTTGGTGCTCGAGAACTAAAAATAATGTTTCAACGTTATAGCCATTTGTAAGAACACTCTAAAATAACATAAAATTACTTGAGAATTATATTACCCTCTAGAATACTTCAAGTGTGTTTAACTAATGCACATAGGTTTGGTAGTGTCTTAGAAATAGAAAATACTGTCACAATTATTTTCGAGAAATGAAAAGTTCAGTTCTCACCATCCAACAACTTCATTACAGTCCTCGCTTGTTTATTCAACTGAAAAAAAAATGAGAAGAAGAAAAGGAAAGAAGCAAGAAAAACAATATTATTGAATTGTTTCAGACATATTATCAAACAGCAATTGTGCATCAGTATGGAAATCATATATTAACATGACATGTATATAGAATGTCCAAAAGAAAATTATAGGTCAAAATAAACATTAGCAGAACATCCAGAGAACAAAAATTATCAATTCAATATATGAATTTTTTTTCCCGTGAAAACATTTCATGAAACTTTATGGCGTAAGTTGATTATGGTAACATGAACAACTTTGGTTGAAAATGTTGAGTGGAATAGAGAAGATATTCATGGAGCAGCAGAGGGTTCAGGAATTAAGTGAATTCCTTTGGCTAAAACATAAATAGTCGGACAAAATCGACATGAAAATGTCATGAATCTAGGCAGAGAAGTGGAAGAAATGTACCTGA
>JAJOOO010007441.1:0-12309 GCA_029582685.1 Solanum piurae
TTGGAAAACTTTAAGAACTTATCTTAACTTGACTATTAACTGATCTTGACTTGACTCTTAACTGATCCTTGAATTGAATTATGGATTCAAGGATTAAAGATTTGGGTTTGGAAAGATCTCATGTTGTTTAGGAATGATTTTAGATAGCTAGACATGAGAAAAGACCAAAAATCAAGATTTGAAGGTGGGTCCGCGACGCAGAGGCATAATTAAATTTTGGTTTCGAAAACGTCTTTTGAGGCAGAACACCTCGTGTCAGCTCCGCGACGCGGAGCAGAATTTTTCAAAACTGAGCACTAGGCGCGCGACGCGCGGCCACCCCCTAATTTCGTCTGACGAAATTTCTTCTTCGTTTTCCAACCCCAATTCATCCAAACTCGGTTCTTTTTCTCAAATTACTTTTAGATACAGATACCCAGCAAATGTACCTAAGAACCTAACTTGAAACGACTCTATAATGAAACGTAATAAACTCAGAAACTTCCCAACTCAGGCAAATTCAAGGACAATATATGAATTTCAAGAATAGGTATCAAGATCATCAACATTCAAGCGCTTTTAGGACGAATCCAAACTGTAATAAATATGCTTGGCATGTGGGAGAACGATCCCAACGTTATGAAAGCCTCACATACCTGATAGAAGTAAATCCTTGGCGAAACACCAACTTTCTTGATCGATCTTGATGAATTTCCTTTTTCTCCTTCTTCTTTTCTCTTCTCCTTTTCTCTTCTCCTTTCTCTTCTCCTTTCTCTTTAGCCCTAGCGTGAAATTCCAAATTCTAAAACTGAATAAAATCTGATTTGACCCATATTAAACTCCTAAAAATGGATTAAAATAATAGGGCAATGAAAAGACTAAAATACCCCTTAAAATTTCGGATTGGACATTTCCTTAATCCAACAACCCAACTTCCAAAGGGCATAACTCACTCATACAAACTCGGAATCGAGCAAAATTGGCGGTGTTGGAAAGATAATTCCAAGAGCTTTTCAACCATATCTGGAACTACACTAAATCATCCTGATCTACGAGTTATGATCGTTTGAAGTTGACCAAAAACTCACTTTAACTTACTTAAAAATTTCCAGATTTCCTCATTCTTTCCAAAAGTAACTATTTCCAGATTTTTAAACTTCCTTCTAGTTCTTTCTAGTTGCGAGATGTTATATTGATTGTACTGAATAACTAAAATCTTGCATTGTTTGCATGCCGTATTGAATATTTCTTTAGGTAGTTGATTTAGCTTCTTTATTTATCAAAAAAAAAAAAGAGGAAAGAAATCTGTAGGCATACCATTCAAAACTCCCCTTGCATTCCATCTGTATATCTTTGTGAGTAATTTTAGTTTTCATACAAATTTTCAAAAAATACAAGGAATACAAAATATCATAACATCATAGAATGTACAACAAAACATAGTGAAGCCTATCAAAATATAATTTTACAATTGAAAAGGCAACTACATACATCATTACAATTGTACTCTACGAGGTTTGATATCTTGAAATGTCTTAATAATAGCATCATTAGAAATACTACTAAATACATCTTTTTTTTTAAAAGGCACCAAACAATAACTAAAAAAACAATCACTCATTTGACTTCGTAAGTCATTCTTGATAAACTTCATTGCTGAGAAATTTCTTTCAACGAATACAGTGACAACTGGTAGAAGTAGAGCAAGTTTCACTTAGCAGAATACCTGAGAATAATTTGAATTTTTTTTTCCTGGACTAATCTTTTGGAAAGATCACAAAATCCATTTAGATCGGAGAACCTTTTATCAATATCACAAACATCAATAATGTAACTTGCGATTTGATTCTCAAGAGTATCCATATTAAATTCATCAAAGTCATCTAGACATAATTCAGTCATTCTCATTACTTTTTTTAATGTTAAAACTTGAAAATGAGTTAATTGAATTCAAACAAGTAATTTCATGAAGCAAATCAGTAGCCACCTCATTTAAACGATCATTAAGTTCTTGAAGTTGTCAATCAATAATATTGTAAAACACTTTAACAAGGTAATGATGTAAAACTGTATAGTGAGCAAGTCTTTGTCGTGATTTTAAAGAGCTAATATATAGGTCCTCAAAGTTAGGTATCAAAATTTCATGTTTCGTACAAAATATAGATATCTTAGCAATAAGAGAATTCTATTCATCATCCCTTAAAACTTGCAACCTTCTCTTTGCTACTTCAACAAATAGCATGGCGTTTGCAACATTTTTTTTTGTAAGCATTTATTGAGCTCATTTGTGATTGCTATTACATCTCTCATCAAATGCAAGATGAACGCAACCTCAAATGTTCGACAAGATTCAACATGTCCTGTCGCCTTGTCTCTTTCATCTATACTTCGTGCATCTATAGCAAGTAATTCAAGAACATCAAGAATATAGCCAAACGTATGAATAAAATATTAAATGATGTATAATGAGATTTCCAACGAGTATCACAAGCTCTTGAAAGACCAAGTAATTGATTCAAACCCCTACCTGTTGTAAGTTCATTCATATCTAATGCCTCTTGAATTGGTTGCTTTTTGAAAATCTCGTAATTTATCCATACACTTAAAAGAAGATCCCAATTCATTTAAAATATTTGAGACCAATACTACAAGTTTTTCCACTTCAACACACTTTTTAGAGACCCCAACAAGAGTTTGTTGAAGTTGATGAGCAAAACAATGGATGAAATGAGTCGATCTACTTTCTTGCCTAATCAACATTTTAAGGCCATTGATCTCACCTTGCATATTGCTTGCCCCATCTTAACATTGTACACACTGAACTCAAAAAATGTTGAGCAAGTAAATTAACAATTGCCTCCTTTAATTTATGGATAAAACACTAGTATCTTGAACATGAACAATGTCAATAAGTCGCTCCATCACAAATTTCATTCTATCAATATACCATAATACAATAATATTTGCTCCTTGCGTGAAATGTCAAAAGATTCATCAACTAGTAAGAAAAAGTAGTCACCATTTAGTTCCTCAAGAATAGCTTTAACTGTTTCTATCTTATATGTAATCACAATATCTTTTTGAATCATAGGAGAAGTCATTTGATTATTTTGAGGGGCATTTTCAAGTACATAATCATGAATTTTTATCATAACTTTTTGCATACGATGAGAGAATCTGAAGAAAATTACTCCTACTAAGTGATGCTTTGAATTCATCATGACCTCGAAATGCGAATTCCTGAGTTATGAGAAGTTTTACTACATCAACCGAAATACTTAAGCGGATATAATATCCATGCTTAATTTGCTTAGATTGTCTCTCAAATACAAGTTGAATAGACTGTCGTGGTCGTAGTAAATATTAACATTTCTTTTTTGATCGATTATGTATGTTATTCGGTAGATCAATATGCTTGTTAAGACTACTCTTTTTATTCTAACTCTTAAATTATGTACATGAAAATACTTCACCTTCACCTTAATTAATTTTATGATCTTTAAATAGGTAACAATACAAATAATAGGCTGCATCTTTACTAACACTATACTCTAACCAATCATGATATGCATCATCAAATCATTCATGGTTAAAACGACTCATTAATCTAGAAATATTTGTTTGAGGATACTCATGCACCTCTAGGCGAGGTTGACAAGGACCATTCACAAGGTATGCTCTTCTAATAACATCATGACACAATGTATGCTCTTCTAATAACATTATGATGATTTGAATGATAATTCAATATCAGAGTTCTTTCACTGGGATTAAACTTTAAAGAACTCAAATCAAATTCTTGACAAGAATGTGATGATACTTCTGAATAGTTGACATTTCCTTCTTGGTTAGATTGTCTATGACTATGAGAGGCTCAACTTGATTTCGATACTTGGGTAAAGTACTTCTTCATTGAATATTGAGATTGAATTGTAAAGTAAGAATTTAGTTAGAATTTAAAAGAATTAAGCACACAATAAGAACCAAAAAAAAAATTCGAACAAAAAATCCTAAGCTGTGTTTATTTCATTATTAAATTCGATTCCTCTCTCTTCAATTTTAGATTAAGAATAATATATAAAATCAGCAAAAAAATAATAATTAAAACTTCAATGATATCACTAAACGAAGTCAAAACTCTCCAATGAAAAAATAAAAAAACTGTGAAGAGGAATAAATGCTCAAATTAAATCAGCCAAATAAGAGAAATCACATCAGGAAATAACAACATAAGGTATATAGAATTCTAGAAAAATAAAATAAATCAAGAACTTACCGAGGTAGTTATTAATGGAAATGGGAGAGACAATTGTTGTCATTTAGGCTTCAGCTTTTTAGACTTCAGCAACAACCAATCCAGCAATAGCAGCGTTATCCAAAAGCACCGTCATAGGCTCGCGACATTAACAAGAGGGTTGCGAACTTGTAGACTTGAAGTGAAACTGGAAGAGAAAGTCAACTGTATTGAGAAACTCAGAGACCGATGGAGAAAGATAAAAAGGGTAAAGATCCTAGAAGAAAGGGTTTTTTAATGTTTGACTTTGTAATTAGGGATTAAACTAATAAAATTCTCAAACAACGTATTTATTTTTTGGAAGTAAACGACTATGTTTTTTGGTTCCATTATTTAAAAAAAATTGGAATGCCTAAAACTAAGTTGATAAAAGTATGCCATCAACAAGACTCGAACACGCACACGAGTGTGAAATCCTGAACCCCTTCGCCATTGAGCTATACCTTTAGTATATGTTCAGGGGTTCTATATTAAATATATACACATAAACTACAATTTTGATCTTGTATATATAGTGTATTTTTTCGGCGAAGAGGGTTCGGATGAACCCCTGGACTCTACGTAGATCCACCCCTGGATGCAACCTATTGTTTGTATTGTTATCTATTCAAAGATCATAACATTAATCAAGCTGGAGGTGAAGTATTTTCATGTACAAGATTTAAGAATTGGAATAAAAAAAGAAGTCTTGACAAACATATTTGTCTACCGAATAGCATACATAATCCGTCAAAAAAATGTCAAGATTTACTACGACCACGACATTCTATTCAATTTATATTTGAGAAGCAATCTAAGCAAATTAAACATGGATTTTATATCTGCTTAAGTGTTTTGGTTGATGTAGTAAGACTTCTCATAACTCAGGGATTCACATTTCGAGGTCGTGATGAATCTAAATCATCACTTAGTAGGGTAATTTTCTTCAGATTCTTTCATGGTATGCAAAAAGGTGTGATAAAATTCGTAATTATGTACTTGAACATGCCTTTCAAAATAATCAAATGACTTCTCCAATAATTCAAAAAGATATTGTGATTGCATGTAAGATAAAAACACTTAAAGCTATCCCTGAGGTTCTAAATAGTGACTACTTTTCCTTTCTTGTTGATGAATCTTTTGACATTTCACGCAAGGAGCAAATGATTATTGTATTACGGTATATTGATAGAATGAAATTTGTGATGGAGCGACTTATTGACATTGTTCATGTTCAAGATACTAGTGCTTCATCCCTAAAGGAGGCAATTGTTAATTTATTTCCTCAACATTCTTTGAGTCCATTAAGTGTGTGTTTGGACAATGTTACGATGGGACAAGCAATATGCAAGGTGAGATCAATGACCTTAAAATGTTGATTAGGCAAGAAAGTAGATCGGCCCATTCCATCCATTGTTTTGCTCATCAACTTAAACTAACTCTTGTTGGGGTCTCTAAAAAGTGTGTTGAAGTGGAAAAACTTGTAGTAATGATCTTATATATTGGGATCTTCTTTTAAGTGTATAGATGAATTATGAGATTTTCAAAAAGCAACAATTCAAGAGGCATAGATATGAGTGAACTTACAATTGGTAGGGACTTGAATCAACATCTTGGTCTTTCAAGAGTTTGTGATATTCGTTGGGGATCTCATTATGAATTCTTTAACAATTTTATTTTTATGTTTGACTCTATTCTTGAATCACTTGCTCTTGATGCACGGAGTATGGATGAAAGAGCCAAGGCAATGGGACATCTCAAATATTTGAGATTCCGATCATGTTGCATTTGATAAGAGATGTATTAACAATCACAAATGAGCTCAATGAATGCGTACAAAAAAAGGAGCAAGATGTTGCAAATACCATTCTACTTGTCGAAGTAGCAAAGAGAAGGTTGCAAGTTTTAAGGAATGATGAATGAAATTCTCTTATTGCTAAGGTATTTATATTTTGTATGAAACATGAAATTTTGATACCTAACTTTGAGGATCCATATGTTAGCTCTTTAAGATCACGACGAAGACTTGCTCACTATACAATCTTACATCATTACCGTGATGAAATGTTTTGCAATATTATTGATTGACAACTTCAAAAACTTAGTGATCGTTTTGATGTTGTGACTACTCATTTGCTCCATGAAATTACTTGTTTGAATTCAGTTAACTCATTTTTAAGTTTGACGTAAAAAAAGTAATGAGAATGGCTGAATTATATCAAGATGGCTTCGATGAATTTAATATGAGTACTCTTGAGAATCAACTTGCTAGTTACATTGTTGATGTCTGTGATGTTGATGAAAGGTTCTCCGATCTAAATGGACTTTGTGATCTTTTCAAAAGATTAGTCCAAATAAAAAACATTCAAATTATTCTCTGGTATTTCGCTTAGTGAAACTTATTCTACTTCTACTAATTGCCACTGCATCCGTTGAAAGAGCTTTCTCAGCAATGAAGTTTATTTATCAAGAATGACTTGCGGAGTCAAATGAGTGATGATTTTTTTAGTGCTTGTTTGGTGTCTTTTTTAGGAAAAGATGTGTTTGATAGTATCTCTAATGATGCTATTATTAAGACATTTCAAGATATGAAACCACGTAGAGTACAATTGTAATTATGTATGTAGTTGCATTTTCAATTGTAAAAACTATCTTTTGATAGGTTTCACTATGTTTTGTTATACATTCTACGTTTTGATGATTTTTGTTGGAGAAATCGTGGGTTCTTGTTATTTTGGATAGTTTGAATCAAATTTAACTGTATTAGTTTGAACAGATTATTTATATATTTTGATCTAATATGGTGAAATGTGTGTTTTGTTCATTTCTTGTTTTAAGTTATTTTGATATAAATTGTTGTTGACATTATGTTCTCTCTTTTTGATTTAGTGAGAAACTTTGTAATACAAATTCATGTGTTTAATGGTTGATTCGAATTTGATAATTGTGAGGAATTGCTAATTGAATATCGGAGAAGAGCTAGTTGAGATCAAATTCAGGCTTACTGATGAAAGTGATATTGGGCCAAATAAGTATGCATCTAGGACCACAGTGGGATCTCTCAAAGTTAAGGTAATTGCACAGTAGCTCAAAAGTTGTGAAATTTCTTCACTTTTACTTGATTATGTGAATATGACTTGTGTTGCATCTCTCTTTATTATCATGTTATAACTTGTTTCTTAAGAATTTGTCTTCTCCTCATGTTGCATTCTACATTTATGTTTGATCTATTTAAGGTTTTAGGTATATGTGCTCTAAATTAAGTATTTTTTATCCGATCCGTTCATATCTGATCCAGTTCGTTTATTTGCGTGTTTAGTTTTTTTTTTTTGAACTCCCTTGATGAAAATTCTGCCTCCGCCATTGATCCTAACTGGGAGTGCCCCCTCACTTTTGTGTAATTTGATCTCCAAGGTACAATCACTACAATAGAAGAAACATTTAGTGGTAATAGATTTTTCTTTTAGAGGTAATATTTATTGCCATAAAAATATTTAGCGGTAATTGAATTAATGTCATTGCATCTACAGTCCCTAAAGCCTTTAGCGACATTTATATAGACTGTTAGTTATAAATACTTATATTTATTATTGTTGCTAAATCCTTTATTTGTTGTTGTGAATCAAAATTTGCAGTGAAGGATAGGGAAGTCTTGCATTACTTTCTTGGCATTGCAGTCCAACGTGACAAACATGGAATGTTTTTTAGAGTCAAACTCTTTAAAATCTTTAAGTTTTTAAAATAAAATATACATATTTGACGACTACGTAAAAAGTACATAATTGACAATTCAGAAAAAATATTTTCCACCAAAAGGGGTAAAATGACTTCCCTCACTTTTGGAAAATATTTTCTTACAACCAAAGGTTAACAAGTGTATTGATCTTGAGTATTTGTTGCTTCATCCAGGGGACCAAAAAAGCAGAGGAAGGAAATTCCTGCACAAGAGTAACACAGTTTTCGAGCTAAAGTTAATGGTCGAGTTTGTTGTGATGTATTTCCTGTAAGATGTCTGACGTTTTTTTCTGCCAATAACTGATATTTTGATTGCTTGATTGTTCCCCGAGTAATTTCTTGTTTTGGTTGTGTTAAGTGATAATCTGCAATAAACTAGTATTGGTTTTGGTATCTAAACATTTTAGAGCGTTCATTCAAATTTTAGCACACTACTCTTGGTTTTCTATCTTTTTGTTCACATGATAGCACATATATATGGTCTATCAAGAGTTTGAAAGTTCAGGTTATCAACCAACTGAGCTACTAAGCTTCCCCGGGATCATCAACTGTGTTGAAGTACAATGTTGAAAGTTTGTCATCAAATTTGGAAACCAGTTGATGGACAGACAACCTGCAGTACTGCTTCCCTAGTCGAGCAATGAATTAATTTTTCAATTATATTCTTGAACATATCGTCTCCTTGGATTATGGGCTGCTCCTCAAACTCAACCAGAGGCATCCACAAAAAGATCAAAAGGCAGCTCGAGTAAAAACCAAAATTCTCTACTTTTTTTTTTATTTTTTTATAAAGACTGAATATCAAAATGGATGGGTAGTCATTTTTTTTCACCGTTCGAATAAATGTTTTTTGGAAAATAGAAAGGAGCCTGAGTCAAAAGGCATCTTAGCTGTAAAGATTAGCTTCTTTGTTTTTTCTGTGTGTGGTTGTCTAATTCTTTTAAGGTATTAAATTCTAAATTAATTATTTGTATATATTTAATGAACTTGTTATTACATATATAAAGTTTAAACCAAAATTCTTAGAGTTAGGCCTAATTCATAATTTATATTCTAGCTCCGCCTTAGAAGAGTGTCGTCTCTTTTGGAATCACAATATTGATAATTACTCCAATAAATCTGCCCTTTTTTTGTAGTGTAGAAAAGTAGCTTTACATTATTATCTTATCTTGCTAGTGCCTTTCCTTTTTCTTTTCCTTCGAATATATGTGCATGCCAGCTGACTGATATAGTAGAAAGTAACACATATATACTATTGCCCTCTAACAAATAGAATTTATTTAATGAATTAAAAAAATAGTTTTTTAATTCAAAAAATGTTAGGCTACTTTAAAAAATTAACTCACTGATTTTCTGCAGCGTTACCCCAATAATTGTCTTTGCATTTTTCTATTAGTTCTCGGAATTCTGCTTTATAAAAAAAATATATTTATCAGTTTAGCTTCATTTGATTATATATCTTTGAGAACAGCATTAGTATTCTGGTAAGAAATATTTTTATTTTTCCTTACCTTGAGAATTGTTCAATGGACATAAGAATTTCTGTTGTATCTGGCTGTGTTGTTGAGGTTGGGAAGTTCATGTGTAAATGTATTTATCCTAAGATTGGAAATATTGTTTGTTTCTCATTGAATATTGAAATTCAGAGTACGGAAATGGAGAAGCTAATAAATTTTAGAGATGATATCAAAGAAACCGTTGAAGGAGATGAGGGAAAAGGCTATAAACCAAAACCAGATGTTCCCAAGTGGATCAAAGATGTTCGCGAGCTGGAGATTGAATGGAAAACTATGCAAGAAAGCATTGCAACGACAAGACACTTATACGTATACGTGTTGGTCAAATTGCAGCCTTCGTTCAAAAGTCTCCACTCAAGCACGAAACATCCAAGATCAATTTTGCAGACTTAAAGAGATCGGAGAAAGCTTTGGATCAAATGAAAAAAGTTGATGAGTTCATCCCGGTATCATCCATAGAAAGCCAGCCAGCTGCAACAAGAAATCTCCACAAAATCTTGCAACTATATATTGGAAGATGATAAGGTATTGATGGAATTAAATTAAATCAAGATTAATAATCCTGAATTTTATTAATTCATGTCTAATTAAATTTTAGGGAAAAGGTACATGTACCCTACCGAAGTTTCAACAACATAATATAGTGTTATTAACAGTTTCTGTTGCATGTGGTTTATAAAATAAAAAAATGTGAGTTTCCGAAAATAATGAAAAATTGATCTTGTTTAACTAACTCAAAAGAAAAAAGGGAAAAAGGACAAATATACCCTGAACTATCGTTAATGGTATATAAATACCCTTCGTCATACTTTTCATTCACTAATACCCCGCCGTCCAAAAATCAGTGCACATTTTCCCCTCCCACTAACGGAAGACTTATTTAGTACACGTGTCGCAATCCTACAACTCAACCCGATTTGATAAATTATTTTAACCCAAAATTCAAATACCAGCCCATTACCCGTTTAACCCACCCAATTTACCCATTACCCACACAAATAAACCCATTTTCTTAAGTCATCTTCTTTTATCTAGAACTTTCATTAAAATAAGGCCTCAACCACCATGAAAGAACTTTCATTAAAATCAGGCTAAAACCACCATGAAAGAATTTTCATTAAAATCAGGCCTCAACCACCATGAAAGCTCACTGTGAAACTCAAGGAAGAATTGAAAAACTAATACCAACTAGATTAAATCCTCAACTTCCGACAATCAATGCCATCAAGAGTTAGTTTTCAGTCACCGTCTTCTCATACCTACCGGAATTTCTAAGATCTAATTGACATATTCTCTGCAAGAATCTGTTGACCCACTTGCTATTCCCAATGTTTCACTCAGTTCCCCACTATTTTTTTACCTCTTTTTGCCCCCACACTTCTCTTCTCTTCTCTTCCTTTTTTTCTGATGAGATCTGTACTAATTTTAGTTCAAATTGTTGTTGCTGCTATGCTGGTAGTGGTGTTTTGCGGCTGCCATTGGGGATTGCTGCTTGGCTTCATGGTTTGAGTATATATGATTCTAAAATTACTGATGCACAAACTATTGGATTTGAAACTTATGGTGTCAACTCAACTTTTAATGAGTATGGAAAATTAATCAGATTTTATCTTCTTTGATGGGTAGAGAAGATGACTTAAAAGAAAATGGGTTTATTTGTGTAGGTAATGGGTAAATTGGGTGGGTTAAAAGGGTAATGGAGCGGATATTTAATTTTAAGTTAAATAATTAGTCAAATCGGGTAGGGCTGTAGGATTGCGCCACGTGTACCAAATAACTTTTCTGTTAGTGGGAGGGGCAAATGTGCACTGATTTTTGAACGGCAGGGGTATTAGTGAACGAAAAGTATGACGAAGGGTATTTATATATCATTAACGATAGTTCGGGGGTATATTTGTCCTTTTTCCCAAGAAAAAAAACCTCGTTTCTCACAAAAGTTTTCCTATCGTTATTTTCAATACTATATAGTAAAATCTTTTTTGTATCAAGAGTTTTAATTTTTGTGAGAAAATAATGTCTTGTGTAAGCGTCTTCATCCTTCAGACAAAATATATCTTCTTAAGGAGGTAAGTGGAGATTAAATTAACAAATTTGAGATCAAAACATAATATGACTGAATGATCAAAGTCTCCTACGTTTTCTTTATCTAATTTTCTAAATTTCTTCTATATGATCATTGTTGCATCTTTCACTTGTGGGTAAATTATTTTTTGTAAATTTGAATCCTTTCAGGTTTGCATCATCGGAGTGTATTGTATGTGAGGAGTTGGGAAAACTACTTTGGTGAAGAATCTGAACAATGAGCTTCTAAAGATTGATGTGTCAAAAGTCTAAACTGTCTTTTGGTGTTGTGATATGGATTACAATGCCCAAAACAACATACCTAAGTAAGGTTCAAGCAAAAATTGCCGACAGATTAAACCTAAAGGTAGATGGCGAGGGAAGTGAAGAAAGCAATGCCAGCAAAATCTACCAAAGGCTTAAGGAAGAAAAGAGCTTCCTTCTCATACTAGATGATGTTTGGGCAGCTATATATTTGGATCATGTAGGTGTGCCCCAACCTGAAGATCACGCAAGAAGTAAGGTAATGGCCAAGAATTTCGCTATTTCGATTTTGCTGGTTTTTGGGATCGAAACAACGTAGCAACATATATTTAGAATAGGAACAATTCAAAAAAACAAATTAATAGGAAATGCTATTTATTTTGTAAGAATAAGAATTAATTTCGATGAAATGAAGGAGTTTTATGCGAATTGAGAAATGAAATCAAATGAGCAATTCTTTTAGGACTAGTTAAAATATAT
>JAJOOO010007442.1:0-14819 GCA_029582685.1 Solanum piurae
TCATTCTAACATCTTGCGCAAGTTGTCAGTAACTACATCACTGCCAACTTGAGGGGGGGTGTTAAGATCATGTATTTGTATTTGATAAATTAGTACATCTAGGACTTGAAGATTGTAAATCATTAGTCTTATTTTTCAGTTAGTTAGTTTGTTATTCTTTCTAGTTAGTTAGATTCACATTCTGTTAGTTAGCTCAACGTGTATAAATGTACAAAGATCAGCTCAATGAGTTTTCAGTTTTCATTTTGCACAAATTCAGTTTCACTTCTGGTTCTTCTCTGTCAAAGCACAGAGCTCCTCCCATGGAGTTCTTAGTCAATATTGATTAGGAAGTCACGATTTCTACAATCTGAAACAATTGAACTTATCTATTTTGGCCAAGATATAACTCGAAATATTGCCTGATTTGTTGGTTAGAATTTGGATATTTAATAATTCAATCAAATACCTTACCAGAGCGCGATAAAGGAGTTTACTACATGTTGACAATAATGAATAATACTCCACCATATACTTTGAGAGATTTTTGTATAAATAGGATATAATTTGAGACATTCACCAGTACTAAAAGAAAATAAAAAATCTTACATCTAACTTAATATTCACTATTTTGTTCTTTAAATCAAATATTTAATAATTACCGAAGCATCGAAGTTAGTGCTAGGAAAACAACTTCTTCACATGGAATGGTAATTCCCATGTCATGATCGAAGCCAAATTCTTCCTCAGCGCACTGTAGGAGGCACTGAAACAGGGGATGAGTCAAGAAAGAAATAGGTACGATATATCGAGTTCTGTTCACTCCCACGTAAATTGCAAAATGTCCTTTTGGTACATCGATGGGAAGGTGATCAACATCATCATAGCCCTGTTTCTTACCCAAACTCGAACATCTTTTCATAATTTGCTTCAAAACTGCAGCTTGTGATAGTTTGTTTGATATTCTGATAGCCATTTTTGTATGTTTTCTTGAAGAAATTTGAGAGCTTTATGCTAGTATTAAACAAGTACTAGTAAGGTAGTGTTTGACATAGAGAGATGTGAAGCTATTTATGGAGGAAGATCCAAACTTATTTATCTTTGTTTATATATGAAGAAACCAATGTATTTGTACAAGATAACAAACAAGATTATGTACTTAGGGAGCCAACTATTTAACCAATGGATTGTTCTTGCATATATAATAGTTTCAATTTGATTGTCTGATTTTGATTGTTCGGAGTTTAAAAAAAGTAAAATATACTTTTGAACCTATCAAAATAGTTTTTAATCTTTTAATTTTATGTCATGTGAAAAGTTAAGCCCAAAAAAAAGAAAACATTCATTTTGAAAAGGAATAAAAAACGAAAGTAATATTAAATAAATAAAACGTGATGAGGTAGAAAGTAGGCAGGAAATTAGATATTTACAAAGCAGAAAAAAATGCCAATATGTCAACTATCATTTACAGAATCTATTCATTCCTCGAAGAAATACGATGTCAAGTACAAGAAAATACCAGTCAATTATCATTAAAAGAAAATGTGCGATGTGCTAAAAGATAAAAGAACCCCTAGTTTTGCACTTGGGATAATTAATTAATCAGGCATACGGAATGAGATAAATTTGTACGTAATAAATTATTATTTACTAGTAATAATAACAGCTAAGAACTCCTTATATACGATAAAAACCGATGACAAGAAGTCAAGAAGTAGATGTAATGCGTTTTTTATTTTGATAAAACTCCAGGAGTCATTGTCTTTATTTATTTTTTATGGGTAAAACACATAAAAATAAAACAGTGACTTTAAACACTTAAAATCAAAACCCCTATATAATATATGTTAAATTATGTGATCAATCCATCTAGAAATTTAAATTAATAAAGAGATACATTTTATTAGCTTAATCATGTTTTAAGTATATTTTGATGTCAATATTATTACTACATGATGTCAGGATTCTACTATTATAACAAGGGTATTTTTCTCTCGTAGCTATTATAATAGTAGAACCTTGAATCGCATCTTTTATCCCAAAGAAGTGATATGGCTAGAAATAATCTACGCCAATATATGCATTACTAGTAGATTACGATTCAAAAAGAATGTTACCAGTTCTAATAATTGGACTTTCCCAAATAAAGTATGCACTAAAAGAATTTCAAATATGTTGATCGAGGTCTCAGAGGGTGCAAAAAAAATAAATATACAACTTGCAAGAAAAAAATCAAGATTTTTTGTACAAATTCAAAAAACTTAATCTGAAACGAATACATCATGAATTCAACCTCCTAAAACTTATCATGATAATATTTTTTTTCTCCTAATCACTACTACCGAAGCATGGAAATAATTAGTGTGGCGAAAACAACTTCTTGGCATGGAATGGTGATGCCCATGTCATGATCGAACCCAAATTCTTCCTCTGAGCGTTGGAGAAGAGACTGAGTTAGAACAGAAATAGGTACAATAAATCTAGCTCGATTCTCTCCCACGTAAACTGCAAAATGTCCATTAGGTACGTCAAGGGGAAATTGATCTTCATTGTCAATAAAAACGTGCTTCTTATAACCCAAATTACTCGAACATCTCTTTAGCATTTGCTTCAAAATTGCACCTAGTGGTAGTTTATTTGATTTTCTAATAGCCATTTTTATATGTTGTAATTTCTTGAAGAAAGTTGAGAGCTTTATAACAAAGACGGAGAAAGACCAATACTTCTCTCTTTGTTTTTGAGAGAAATGTAGGAACGTGGAGCTATTTATGGAGGAAGAGCCAAATTAATTTCTTTGTATAATTGTATTTTGTCGTACCACAATAAAATTAGAATCTACTATGAGATAAATCACTTGTGTCGAAACACACCTATTTTTGGTTAAGAGTTGTCCTAGGCAAGCTTTGTGGAGTTTGGGTAATTTCTAGGTCAAGTTGAAAGATTCATTCACTACATCGTATTTCAAGATGTTGACCAAATTGTACGATTCTTATTTATCTTTGTTTTAAAAGAAATCATAATCAACGTTTTTTTAAAAAAGAAAAAACTATTTGGATAACACTAACATTATTATTTTCACCAAAAAATGGTTGTTCTAAAGAATATCATCATGGTGCCAATTGCCAGTCAACTAGAATTATTTAATTTAACTTAATTACATGATTTAAATATGAGCTCCAGGACTTAATTACCCGTACATATTCTTGTTTTCCTTGGTGAATTTCACTTTCATAGGTAGCATAAATTAAAAAAATAAACCTTGTGATACTTGCCCAAGACAACACAAAAGTTAGGCAGGCAACACCTTGATACTTGTACGATCGATAATAATAATATACCACTATCTACATGAATTGTGGTGTAGTGATGAGACTGTTTCACCCTTAACCACAAGTCTCGAGTTCTAGTCTTAGGTATAAAGAAAATCTTATTGGGAATGCCGGGTCACGCAGTGCGCATAGATTGACTAACATGCATACGGGCCCTTTGTTTCTTTGAAATAATGAGTATATACTCTACTTGTTTGATTGTACTTGGGATTAAGAAATTTTCAACAACTATTTATACCCTTTTTTTTTTCTTCATTTCTGGATGTTGACCTACTTGTGCGACTACGACTAAATCGATAAACACATTTATTGCGTAGATTTCGTACTGTTCAATAAAATATCCCCCAACTTATGATCCCCCAACAGATCCGGCTCCTCTCCATTACCCCTTCCCTTCATTTCGTCAAGTGCCCGTCTAGATGAGAGACATGTGTCTTATTTAAAATTTAAAGGTCAAAACTATATTATATTAACAATGGGTTGTATTCTAAAGAATATGATGCATGATAATTAATTAAGTACAAGAAATTAGCATTATTTGACTTATATTTGTTTTCTAAATTTCTTTTTAAAATGAGGGTAATTTTCGAAGAAAGTACACCTTGTTACGTAGTTTACATTTGGAATAAGGAGAATTCAGCTGTATGGAATCCATATTAATTATAATCACAATAATATACGATACAATCGGTGATAATAAGAGCGCACTAGAGCAACTAACCGCATACAAAGGCAGATTCCTACAACAATCTCAAGTTAATATACAATAATAACTGAATTCACAATCAAATATTTCAAGATATTTTATAAATACTTTAATACATACATATAAAGTTTGAGTAAAAGTCAATGATTTCCTATATATGAACTCAGATATGATACTCTGGATGCCATGTCCTTGTTTTGATTAAAAAAAAATGTTTAAAGTGTGACAACAAGAAATATGTGTGTAAAAGAATTTGAGACCTTCTAAATTCTTTTGATGGGATTAATTGTATCTTTGCATATTTCATTAGTAACTCTATATTTGTTTTACTTGGATTATAAAATCCATTCGGATTATCATTAAATCATTACATTAAATTAAAGTTTCATAACAAAAGAAGTTCACAATGGTATTATGTTAGTAAAATGAAGTTTTTTTTTTTTAATATAATGTCCTGCATTGTCTTTTTTGTGGACAATGGCATTATGTTTTTTTCTTTCAAATTAAACACTTTCACTAGTGGATCATGGAAGTGAGTGATTGGAAAATGAATTCTTCACAGGGTATGGTGATGCCCTTGTCGTGATCAAAGCCAAATTCTTCCTCAGCGCAACGAAGGAGGCATTGAAACTCGGGGTGACTTAAAAAAGAAATAGGTACGATGTATCGAATTCTATTCTCTCTAACGTCAACTAGAAAATGTCCTTTTGGTACGTCAATTGGAGAATAGTCCTTGTCGTTGTACTTGTACCCGTTCAACTTCTTACCTAAACTCGAACACCTTTTCATAATTTGCTTTAGTACTGCCACTTGTGGCAACTTGTAATTTGATTTTCTGATGGCTATTTTTTGTTTATTTTTAAAGAAAGCTAAGAACTTTAGGAATAAGAGAGACCAAATACTTTCTTTTTTTCCTTTGAGAGAAAGAGATGTGAAGCTATTTAAAGAGAAAAAAATCTCAACTTAGAGTCAAGGTAAAAAACACATCTAAAGTATCTCGATTTTATAAGTTTCATACGTGAACTATCATGTGTGTGAGTTTCTTACTGACCAATTGTTTATCAAAACACACCTCAACTATCGGCTGTTCTCTTTCCTATCTGAACAATCGTGATATTTCAACTAGGAAAAGTAAACAACTCATAGTTAAGGTGTGTTTCGATAAATATTTACATAGCAATTCACATACCTAATGGTTCAAATATGAAATTCAAAAAACTATAATAATTTAATTTTTAAATATATTTTTGACCCTTCACTCTCGGACTTTTTTAGTACAATTATTTCAAGGTGTGAAGTAAAACAAAAGGAGGGTGAGATTGTATGTGGAGAGGTCAAAATAAGACATTGGGAGGAGAGGAGGGCAAAGCTCTATGAATTTACCCTACATATTCCTCCCTCTCACTCCGAATTTCTATTTCATAGGTTGCATAAAATAAAGGATTAAAAAACTTGGATTCTAATTAATCTTTGTTGATTAAGAAACCAATGTATTAATAAAGTAAAAGAAACAGACAAGATTTCTTAGGCTTTGCTCAAGATCGATCAGTTTATATAATACCAATAATATTTTTAAATTATAACTACCATATATCTAGATATATCAAATCATTCCTCGAAAGAGTATGTCAATAATTAATTTTTAAGTACAAGAAATTACCAGTCAATTAGCATTATTTGATAATGGTAATATATATTCTCGAACAAAGTATCTATAGTTGGGACGTTTCTTTTTTATTTATTAAAGGAATATAGAAAATTCAGCTGTACGGAGTCGATATATTAACTAATTAATAGTCACCGCAATATACTGCCTTCGCTTCAAGTTGTCTTAGTTTTACTTGCGCAAAGTTTTAAAAAGTATCTAAAAAATAATAAATATAACTAATAGAAAAGATGTGATTTTATTTCTTAACTAAGTGACCAAGTAAATGTCATGCTCGATCATGGCTTCAGTTCTGACTATCCCAAATCCATCGTGAGCCTTGTCGTTTACAGGATATTACCCAATACATTATAATGAATGAGCTGTAATAGTCACTTTCATAGTATCATAGGTTGCATAAAAATCCTTAATTTGAACGTTTGTTTTTCGACGAATTTAGGTCCAAGAATCATTGTTATTAGGACCATACTTTCCATTATCAGATTACAACTTTGCTACACTCATTTACTTTGGCACTTTCCTTTTCAATTATTCTGTATTTTACTTATTTTGGTTTTTGAAGAAACGGAAGAAGTTACCGAATTAAATAAGAAAATTGTAGAATATTTCTAACAACTTGTTGCATATATATATCTACATTGTTATAGATTTGTATGACAGCATCAAAATTTAATAAAATAAATGATAGGTGCGGTATTGTTGTTTGGTTTCTTGAGAGCCCGCTTGACTAATATTTGAAGCTAAATTAAATTAGATCAACTCAATATTTTACGATTAAAATTTTAGATATTCAAATGTTATATTAAAAGTAATATTACAGGTTAAAACTTTTCTCATATCAATTTAATTTTAAAATAAAATATTTGATCAAAGTTCAAATAGTTTAATTCTGAATTACTCCTAATTTGACCAACAGTATCCCAATCAGACCACCTTCAGTATATGTGCAATTGGATTTTTCCCAGACAAAGATGTACTAAAATTATGTGCAAATAGATTGAGAGACATTTTTTTTTTTATCGAAAATGATATATAAATTGACAAACAAAACATTCTCTTCTCTCACTGGGTGCAAATTAACACCACTACAAGGAAAAAAATATCCAAGATCTTTTTACAAATCTGAATCTGACCCATAAAAACATTACAAATAATATAATGTGGTTCCTAGGTCAGGTCAGATAAAAATTACGTACAAAAGAAGAAAATACACCAAAATCCAAAAAATAAATAAATAGAGTGAATAAATTAGACCTAATATTCAATTAATATCGGAGCATGGAATTAGTTAGTGACCGAAAAACAACTTCTTCGCATGGAATTGTAATTCCCATGTCATGATCAAACCCAAATTCTTCCTCCGATTGTCGAAGGAGGCATCGAAAATCGTGTTGAGTCAAAAAAGAAATAGGTACGATGTATCGAGTTCTATTTTCTCCCACGTAAACTGCAAAATGTCCTTTTGGTACGTCAATGGGAAGTTGATAGTCTTCATCATCATAGCCCTGTTTCATTCCCAAACTCGAACATCTTATTATAATTTGCTTCAAAATTGCAGAATGTGATTGCTTGTTTGATTTTCTGATGGCCATTTTTGAAGAAATCAATCCAAAGAAAGTTGGAAATTTTAGTGGAATGAAGAAAAACTACTAAAGAAGTTGTGGTGTTTGGAACAGAGAGAATGTGAAGCTATTTATGGAGGAAGGTAACAATTATTTTAATCTATTGTGAGATTAAAATAGAAATAAGCAACAAACAAATTTTGTATGTAACAGTAAAATTCATTGCTAATTCTATTTAACGAGTTTTGTCCAATGGACGCAATAAGAAAAGGAGGGAATTTTCAAGGAATTAAAATCTAGCTATAACACAACTATCAATACTTTGGGCTAAGAGTGGTTTTAAACTAAGAAAACTTTGGGGAATTCAAGGTGAAATGCTTGAAAATTTCACTAAGCAAATAAACTAAATGGATTGATGTTAACTTAATTGTCCCACTACAATTAAATAAGCACATGTATTCCGTAAAAGTTCTTTGGCATCCCTTTATATTTTCAATTTTTCTGCGTACTTACTAATTTATTTTTGTTTCTTAATTATTTTCTTCGTTTCAATTTGTTTTATCTGATTTTGACTTGATACAAAATTTAAGAAAATAATAAAAGACTTTTGAATTTTGTGTCTAAATTAAAGATACGAAAAATATACCAAAATGTCATTTAATCTTGTAATTTTAAACGTGGAAAAATGAAATAATTGAAACAGGGGTGTAATTGATCCAAGTAGGATAGTTATATAATATAAGGCACCTTACAATTACGTACAACTATCATCAGCTAGTCTAACGATGATGGTGTGTACACAAATCTTACATCTATCTTGACAGATAGATTGTTTCGGTACATCAAGGTATGGGTGGTTTATAATTATAAGATGATGGTTTACTTACTCTGTTTTGTGAATAGCTATGTCTGGTAGATTTAAAACATATTCATTTGATATCTTGTACCTTTGTTACTGCATAGTGCATATATATCGAACATGATATCCTTATCTTTAAATTTTGCACAATTATGATTTATTATATGTTTGATGTTGTACTATGGATCCAATAGTGTATATTTCTTCGAAACTTCCTACCTTAACTATCCTGTTTCTGGGCTCTCTGTCTCTGTCTAAACAACCCATGTTTGATGGTTTACCATCCTTAGATAGTCCAATCGTGTTTTCGGAGATCGATTTTATGGATCATGATCTAAAACATTTGGTTTTGAATCGGTTTTGCCTAGCTAATTTATCTTTATACAGACAACGAACCAGTAGATCATCTTTACTAGCTTGATCGCGTGTCTTATTTACAATCTTGCATGATTTAGTGAATTAGACAAGATTTGTTCATCCGACAGGAAGTGATGGGGTCTATTAACTCTAATAGACGACATCCAATAAGTAAACAACCTCATATTCCTACAACATTGGAGTAATTCTTGAAATTTGATATACTATTTCATAAAAGAGAGCTAAAATAAAAGAATGATCCATTTGGCAATCCAGTATTACCCCATTTGATCTAGATTTGATTTAAAACTACCCTCAGTTCCTTGGCCTAAAGTTTTATCATTTATAGAAACTATACTAAGTTGAAAATATCAAGAACCACGGTCCTGGAAGTGGGCCAGTGTGTTTTTATCAAGTACTCCATCCGTTTCAATTTATTTAACTGGTTTTTAATTTGACAATGTATTCAAGAAAATTAAAAGAAAAAACTTTTAAATCTGGTAAGACACATTCTTTGTTGAGATAAATTAAAAAGAAAAGTGAGGCGAAACTAGAGGAGTGTATATAAATTATAAGAGTAGCTAATATTTGTGGCAATAAGAGCATATGCATAAAAAAGGGATCCGCTCCTCTCCATTTTTCCCAAGTTCTAACTTGGATTGGAGACACATGTCATAGTTTAGAATTAATGGTTGAGATCTAATTGATTTGCAAAGTCCTAATCATAGTTATTTACTTCCATATATTTGCTTCTTAAATATTTTTGCAATCCATTATATTTTCCCTAAATATATTTTAAAAAAATTCTTTTGCATTACCTATTTAAAACTTTTACTTTTTTGAAAAAAATTATAATACAGTTAAATGTTTTTACTATTCTAATTGAGTATTAAGAGTTACCATGTCGATAGAGCAATATGAACTCCATTTAGGAAGTAAGAAAAAATTTAAAGTTGAGTGACAATTTATTTTACTCCTAAAATTAAAAAAAAAAGGTCAAGTCACAATTTTTTATTTTTTATTTGGCAAATATTATTGAGAAATGGCAAATGTTAGGGGAAAAAGTAAAAAATCAGCAAAAAATTACTCAAGTAATTAAGAAAAGAAATTCTTTTAAATATATTTAGGAAAAATATAATGTAAATTTAGAATTGTTGGATTGCAAAGATATGAAAGTTAATAACTATTGTTAGGACTTTGTTTTAATTAACTAGATCTCAACCATTAATTCCAAACTATTACATATGTCTCCAATCCAAACTAGAACTTGAGAAAAATAGAGAGTAGAGAAATGGAGAGGAGCCGGATCCATAAAAAAAGAAAGTGAAGTTATTTAAAGATGGCAGTTTGAAGTAGTTGGTGCTTAAATCAGAAAGGGCAGGGCCTTACAGTATTGTCTTAGTAGTATTAGTTGTCTAGTTATAACATATTTGTGCTTCAAGAGTAACATGCCCTCCATGTGCTATGTGGAACCCTTTGGTCACCATCATCCCCCACACATATCATATTGTTGTCTTGTACACATCGTTGTGCTCCGGTTATAAGTACATGGGCCACAAACAATTAACGTCTTATATTTTTTACTAGATGTCTCAGGTTCAGCTAATACGAAACTTTTTTTTTAAGTGGACCTTACGAGTGTTTAAGCTTGTATTCTTTTATAATTAGGGATATGCAAAAAATGTGCTTTAATTTTCACTTGAAATAGTAGAAAATATTGTGGCACACTTTGGTTTTCTTGATTCACACTCATTGTTTACTTATAGCACCTAGTTTTATTGAGTCTCGTTTTCAGTACTATCCATTTTGAGCTTACCCTATCTCTTTCTTGCATGTGCATTTCCCTCTTCTTGTTACAAAATTGCACATATAAACAACAAGAACTCAAACTGCCGAATTTTTTTTTCCTGTTCTTTCCTTAGCAAAAAGGGAAATGGAGAACGGGATGGAATCGAACTCTCATCAACAAGATGAAAGTAGTTTAGTCGACCAATTGAGCTATTAGGATTCACCTTGAAATCGATAACTAAGTATAGTGAAAAAGGTCAATCTTTTGTTGATCTATTAACTTGCCTGATGATAAATTGATGAATTCAAGATTTAGACTTTTTTTCTGTTTTTTTTATGTTTTCATCTAGCTTTTGTCTGGTACATGTATTAGAGTCTGACTAATTCAAAATAGCGTATTGCAAGGTTCATTTCTAGGGACAGAGCTCACAACAAGATTTCTCTATTAAAAAGTGGAGGTATCTCACCCATCCACCACAACTCATGTTGGTTAAGATTAGAGTCGATCAAAATGGATGTCCTCATGTATCATATATTTACAACAACTAGTGTAGTTTCTAACCTTCTTTTTTTTTAATTTCTTTTCTCCCCTATTAATGGAGCCAATTGAAAGCTTTTTGTTTGGGAGATTTAATTTAATTTTGTGGAGCTCATATTGGAGTTATAGATGGGGGTTCATTGCGTGATAACAACTTTTCTGCAAATTGATGTTGGTAAAGAAAAGGACCACTTTGAAAAAGGAAAATCAAAATAAGAATCATAATCTAATTTCAAACAACTCAAGTCTCAATCTAGTTACATTAACTATATCATTTTCATCAACTTGCACCTCTAAAATGTTGTATTGGTATGGCATCAACAATACCAATACAACATATACAAAGCCTTTTTTGGCCGCCTCTAATGTTTTTTTTTTTAATTTCATGTAGTTAATCAGGGAATGTGGTCCATTTGGTAATTCTAATAATGAGGAAATGCCAAGAAACAAATACAAAATGTCAATTTAAATGAAATATAAGTACTACCAACTCCACTTTTACTTGTCCGTATTCATATTTACTTGCTCAATTTTAAAAATCAAGAGATAAACTATAGTCATTCTTCAATGTAATTCCCAAAGCATTGAACTTATCATCTAAAGATGTAGAAAAAAATATCATTTTATTTATTATTGCTTAAGAGACGTATTAAATCAATAGTGAACAAGTAAAAATGGATAGAAAAAGTATATAATTCCGACTAACATAGGTTTTACAGACCGAATCAAAGGAATCAGTTACCTTGGAAGTTAAAGTTGCTTAAGTTTTAGTATTGATTTACACGGAAAAAAACTGTTTACCTAGGATCGAAAGATTCAAAATTTTTAAAAAATACTCACTCCGTTTTAAAATAAGTGGTGTTCTTCTAATTATTATCTTACTTGACCATGAAATTACTAATTCAAGATATTTATTAATGATAAATTAGTAAATGAATATTTTCTTAAAAGGTTATCCAAGTTTTAAAATAAATATCACTTATTTTGAAAAAGAAAAAAATAATTCGGACTAACATAGGTTTTAGAGACAAAACCAAAGGAATCAATTACGTTGGTAGTTGGAGTTGGTTAAATTTTATTAGTAGTATAGATTTACACGAAAAAACCTGGTAACCTAGGACTGAAAAGATTCTGCTGAAATTTAAAAAATAGGACGGAAAGATCAAATTGTATCTCTAAGTGATACATATAGGTCAAATCTGATGTTGTCTCGTTTAATTTGTACTGTAAATGAGTCGTTTGATATGAGGTAAAAATATAATAATAGTTTTAGGATAAATTATATGATTATTTTATCTCACAATTGATTTGAAGATTTAAATAATACTTAAATTATTTATTCTATAAATGATATACTCTCTCTGTCCCAATTTATATGACTTACTTTTCTTTTTAGTCAGTCTAAAAAAGAATGACACATTTCTATTTTAAGTAACAATTTGCCTATAAAATGTTTTTTTTACCCTTATTGAAATAATTTACAACCACACAAATTTCTATCATTCATTTTGGACCACAAGTTTTAAAAGTCTTTCCATTTTTTTTAAAGTTTGTGCCAAATCAAAGTACATCATATAAAATGGGACGGAGGGAGTAACTTATTTCGAAATAATTAATCATAAAATAATTGTTCTAAACCAATGGAATCCTAATACTAAAGAAGTGCAAATGCTTTGATGTTAAATCTTGTTGCAGCATTTAACCTTTTTAAGAAAATTAAAACTGAATAGAATCCTTTTTTTTTTTTTTTGGTTTTTGGTTTTTTCACACGGTGTCGGTTATCCACATTGGAATCCGACTAAGTTCGAATTTACATCAAAAGTCCCAAATTGGGGGCTAAAGCACTTTCTAACAAAGACAACTCTATATCCAAGGGGACTCAAACTCGAGACTTGTTAATTAAGGATAAAGAAATACTTATTATTCAACCACAACCCGTATTGATAACGGAATAAAATCAATAAAAAAACTTTCTGAAAAAGTAAGGTCGTATTTCGTACTTGTGAGTACACTTACTGCTCACCCGTGATTTCTCTGCACGCACTACCTTCAATTATGCTTCTGTAATAGTAATTCTATCATTTATTGTTTGTTCCGTTCTAAAATATTTGTCTATGTTTTAATTTTTCAAAAGTAAAAATATTTGAACTTGATTAATATTTTAAATATACTTTTTATTATATTAAAATAAGAAAATTATAATTTATATTTTATAGTCTTTCCGTATTGTTTGAATATCCTAAATTTAATTTTTAAACTATTAAATTATTTAAATTAACTATTAAAAAGCGAAACATGATAGCTAAACTATTAAGTTATTCCACCGTCTTAATTTATGTGAAGGTGTTACTATATTGGGAGTCAAAAAATTCCCCGTTTACTAAAATTTAAAAAAAAAAATTAAAACAGATTTTAAATCAAAATAACTATGCTGACTTGTGATACTTTTTACGGCAAAGGGCCAAATATACCCTTGTACTATAGGAAATAGTTTAAATATAAGTCATACTTTTGGGCTAAATATACTCTTATGATTAACTGACGACACGTGGATGGCCAGGATTAAAAAAACTATTCAATTAAAATAAATCAAATTCGAATATAACCTGCTCCGCCCCGCCGAATAATTTAACCCGACCTAATCTATTGACTCACTCAATTTATCTTTCAACCAAGAAACTTTAACATTTGATTGAGTTCTCTCCAGAATTCATAAACCACAACACAAGTCATAAATTATACACAAATATCTTAGTCTACAAAATAAGTCTAAGGATATGATTATGTGGTGGCCGCATTCTCCTTTCATCATCTTCATTAGTAGGCTCATATACAAGACTTCGTACACCAACTATGGATTCCAAAGAGCAAGTGGACTGCTGCAATAAAAACGCCAGCGTTTGTTGCGGCGTGAAAAAGTTCAGCAATTTAAGAAGTTAAAGTTGAAGTAGGTTTTCCGGAGAGAACTCAATCGGACATTAAGTTAGGTTGGGGCGGGTTATATCCGAATTTAATTAATATTAAATTGAATAGTTGTTTTAATCATGGCTGTCCACATGTCATCAGATAATCATAAGGGTATATTTAGCTCCAAAGTATAACGGAAGGGGATATTTAGCTCAAAAATATAATTAGGGGTATATTTAAACTATTTCCTATAGTACAAGGTTATATTTGGTCCTTTGCCGTACTTTTTATGTAATTTTAAATGTATACAAATTTTATTTTAAAATATTTAAAGAGAATATATATACTCGAATTCATGGTATAGAAAATGAATACTTTTCTTGTAGAACTCTACACCAAGTAAATCGATGTCTCTTTACCTGACCAGTAGTAACTCTTTTTTTTTTTTATAACTTACATAAATTTCACAAGGAGCTAAATTACATTTTATCCCTACTCTTTTTCAATTTACGAAAATTTCTCAAAATCAATGTTATCCGGATACATAATAAACAAGTCGAATACATTAAATTTGATACATTAAAACAAATTCAGTTACACTTTTAAAGGAAAGAAAATATTAAAACAAAGAAAGAGAATATACAATTGAACGTGAGTTCCCCAAATCACGCTAATCTAATTGTTTTTAAAAAACAATAACAACTAAATAACAGAAAGTTTCAAACAATATCAATGAATATGAAAAAAAAAAAAATCATTAACTAATTACTAGCAGGGAAGCATTTTTTTCTGATCGGATCTGGCCGCTTCATTTGTTGTTGTTCATGAAGCTTGGAACTCGTTGGTATGAGATCTGGTTGAGTAGCTGCGCCGGAGTTAGAGTTCACCTGCAAAATTAACAACTAATAAAGTGTGAAGGGAAGAGGAAAAACATTGGTGGTCTCTGGCTGCTTGCTCCGGTGGAGCTCATTTTTCTAGCTAATTGGGTCTTGTTTGGTGGTGATTTTGGTGTTGAATCAGAGGTCGTTTGTGGTGGCTTTTGATGATTTTGTTTGGCTAAAAAAATCACCCCTAAAATCTTATTTACCAATCTAGTTGATTTCAATCTCTCCCAAATCTTAACAGATT
>JAJOOO010007443.1:0-13759 GCA_029582685.1 Solanum piurae
AAATTACACCTCCCTAAAGAAGCATAAGCGATCGTTATCAAGTAAAGAACCCAACTTGTAGGTTGGGGTCGATCCCACGAGGAAAATGGTTTAGACTTAACTTTAACCAACAATTATATTCATTTAGTCAAATTACTTCCAAAAACAAGTAATTAAAGGGGGGATTGGTGAAACAAATTGTAAGAATTCAGTAAGTAATCAGAAAACAAAAGTCAATTTTGGTTGTTATCAAGATGAGAGAATTAACTAGGGTATTCGTGTTCCCCACAAGCTCATAACGCAGTAATCCTAGTAATAGCAATCCTTTCCTAGTGTACTACATGCAAAGTGATAAGCTAGGTATCTCTAAATCTTTGGTCCGGCATCTAGAGAATTTTACCCCGCACATTGGTTCGGCTACGTGTGTATAATTTACTAACACTTACCTTTACCTCATATTACACATCACATCGATGTTTGGCTTAGTTATTACTTCACACAAATCGAGACTAGGCTATTATATAGTATCACACTAAATCTATGTTGATAATTGTTTTCTTGTTTATTACCTCCTTGGTTCGGCAGTTCGAGTTCTAACACTGCGCACCGTTAAAAAGACTTTTAAATGAAAGAATTATCAATGCATGCAAACTCTATTACGGAATTGCTTATTTACTATTCATACTTTGTTAATCTCTCATGGTTCCCATAACCCTAATAGTGGAGTTTAGTTACCCATAATCATATGAACACAATTCATTATTTTAGATGAAAGAATTATGAACTTATGTAATTGAGAATAACAAACCCGGAATTTCAACTTGAATTTCAAATCCAAAACCTTCAAAACCAACTTAAAAAATCAAGAATTGCTAGGTTTTCAAAAATAAAATCCAAAGTCACAAAGTATAACTAAAGTAATAAAGTCTAACCCCCAAAAATGAGGTTTACATACCCTATTATAGAAAACAAGTCCTAAATTAAAAAGGAAACAAAAGAAGGAAAGTTTGTTCAGGGACGAGTCTTCATTCCACGGGACTAACTCAGTGACCATCAATGGATCTACAGTCCGTTAGTCCCTTCCATCAGCCAGGACTTGGAAAATATTTCAGCTTCCAAAAATCAGCTTTTTTGAAGCAAGCGACGGACCACCAGTACGGACCGTAGATCGATCTATGGTCCGTCGGTCCCTCCCCGTAGCTCCATACTTAGAATTCTCCAAAAATCAAGTACTAGAAACCTCACAGTCACATTCTACGGTTTAGCAGTACGGTCCATAGATGAATCTACGGACCGTCAATAGTCACCGTGGTTCCACACTTAGTCAGGTTCCCTGATTCTCCTTCCATGCCTAACCCTGCTGATCTACGATCACCATCTACGGAGCGTCAATGATCCTACGGTCCGTAGATCACCTCCATAGATGCCCTTTTATGCATTTCTTTTAGTTGTCTCTTTATTTCCGCACCTAAACATCTTTCCTGTAAAACATGATAAAAACACATTAACACCAATGCAAAAAGCCCCTAGACACACACGACTCTTAAGTGAAATGTATTAAAAATACCGTAAACTCACGATATATCAACACCATCAACTTAAATTCATTGTTTGTATTCAAACGACGCATTAAGACTCTAAACGACACTTGTATCGAAGCAAGCAATTTAAGAACAAGCAATCACATGGCTCTCTATCCCAACTCTCTTTTCAAGGGCACAATCTTTTCTCTTAGAATCGACAAGCTAATTCATGCAGATCAAAATATGACAAATATCGACCAACCAACACACAACATACACTGTTTCACTATCACCAAGGTACTGACTTTATGAAAATGTAACTAGTGCCCTTACTTCAAACCACACCCCTTTTTCACACAATGAATATGAATTTGAGTACATGGATTCATTCAACAGTCACACTTAGAAGTAACTTCAAGTACAGTTAGTGCTCAATACCATAGGCTTGCCCTTATTTTCACTGCTTAGACTATACAAACTAGATTCTCGGATCACTATAGGACTTTCTTGGCTTGTAATGTATGCTCAGGGTCAGGTGTGGTACAATTGGTTACTTCTTAGTGACTTTCTGCCCTCCTTGACATTACACTAGGCTTTCAATCTCTTTTTGCCCTATTTTTGCCATCCTACCGTTTTACCTTCTTTCCCTTGATTTTCTTCCACCATGGATGTGACTTTAGACTTTGTAGCTCTTTTTTTTCACTTTCATCTTTTTCTTGCGTTTTATTCTTTTTTGTAGCTTTCAACAAGTCACATTCTTTCCTCTTTTTTCTTTTTCACTTTTTCAACATCAAACTCTTTTCATACCCATTTTTGTTTCGGTTTCCTCTTTCATAGCGACCCTCAACTTATGGATTTCCATTGGTTGAGGTGCACAATACCCGATGTCGGATCAGGGCCAAGATTGCAGTTACTTTTTTTTACATTAGCCACCCTCAACTTAGGATTTTGGCCTAAGTCGAGGTGCACATGTCCAAGGAGGGACCGGGGCCAACATAGTAGATTATGGGAAGGTGAGTTAGGGGTTTAGAAAGAAATGGTCTAATTTAGGCTCAAAGCATTTGGATCAAAGGGAGCATTTATTTCATTTGGTTGGATTCTTCTTTTAGGGAATTTGTGGACTTATCAGAACAAGGGCCTATGATCACTTCGTAGCCTCTAGTAGATTGTCTTAGCAGGACTAATCGGGCAATTTCTAGATTGGCACAAAAACTGTTTGAACAATCAACTATTCTCACCCACTCTTGGCACATAATTTCATTATCAAATTATCAGATTACCCAGTTTAAGTTTTAGCTTAAGTCATGCCATCAAGTTGATTCATTATCGTGTCATACTCAGAGCCAACACATTCTACTTATCTTAGCCTACAAATTCTAGCACACATCACAAAATTTGGACGGGTATCATTTTTCATAAGCCATCATACTTCATTCTTTTTATGCTTTTTTACATGCGATCCTAACACATGCCGGTTTAATAGAAATTAAACAGTCTCTTGGGGAAAAAGAACATAGGCAAGAAAACCCCAAGAGAGAATTATGATTTGGGTTACTCAGACTTCATCCTATCACTCACAATCAATTTACCCCACACCCAACAAAATATGGTACAATTATCCCCAATGCACAAAAACATAAAAAGAGTAATGTATTGGGTGGAGCAAACCTGTGGCGCTTAGCACCGAAGACCTATCAATAAGCGGGTGGGTTAGGTTTCCTGAAGCCTGCTGGATCAATGCTCAGGTCACTCTCAGTAGTGTCCGCATCAACAAGGACATCACCATTAGTAGTGATATCCACCACTCTAACTGCACCATCAGTGGTGCTCACATCAATCCTCACGGGCACAAAACTCGATTCCCCGGAAGCAGTCTCGAGCACCCTTCTTTGGCACAACTCCTCATCTAATATCGATGCTCTCCTAGCCTGTTCCTCCTGCTTACGCTCTTTTTTTCTTGCTCGAGCATCATCAACGGCCTCAGAAGGGCAACTAGAACGGTTCCTCTTGCCACGAGCACGGGTGGGACCAGGCTGTGTCTCTGCGTCTACCCTGAATAAGGCATCAAGAATGGTATCCTCAAACAATACCGTCGGTGAATGCTCTGGCTCATCCGCATGAATCTCAAGAATGGAATCCACATCAACTCAGAGACTAGCCAACTCCGCCCGGATGGAGGAAAGATCGGTGTCGGCGGCTGGTCGGGCCAGAACCCTCAACTCAAACGCATCCAGGCATTTATGAACTGCCTGGATTTGCTTCTATGTCTGCTTTGCCACCCGTTTCTCAACTCTGACCTCAGACTCTACTATCAACTTTTGCATCCAAGGATGGATGTGCTGCAGCAGCATGGCCATCCGTGCCTCTAATTTCTGTACTCTGGCAAATGGGACAATAGCAGCTACTGACAGTGGTGTGGACTTGGATGAGCTAGGAGCCCTACTAGCGGCTGAGAGAGGAGACCGAGACATTATCGGTGTTCTCTGGTATAATGGGGTAACCACCCTGTGCCTGCTCCACCGTGTCTGCAAGATCTGCGCCCAAGAAAGGTACCTCAACCTGGGGCTCTCTGCGAGGTGCCGCCACATTTGCCCCATCTAGAATAAGGCCTATATCCAAAGTCCCAGTAGGGTTGATCAACCTATCACAGTGCCAGATCGGCACTCCAGAGTCCCTGCACAATTGGAAAATCAAACATGGAAAAGGGTAAGTAGTGGAGGTCTTGAACGCCCTCTCATGAATTTCTTCCAGCAGCATGCGGGCAAAGTCAATCTCCAATCCTACTACTAGTGCTGCAACCATGACGGCTCTGTCTCATGTGAGTTGGTTGTCAGCTTTTGTAGGCGACACCCTATTATGCACCAACAACCAAAAGAACTTGGCCACAAAATTTAATGTGGCCTTTCGGATACCCAACCATGGTGCGGTGACCAACTCCGTACACTCTCCATCTGCAGCAATATATTTAGCCAACCATAGTGTAACAGCTTCCCTCTGCTCAACAGTTCTCTGGAAAGTGCCACCCCGCATAATGTCCCATCGGTAATCAAACTCTGTTGTGTTCAGTGACCAAGCGTGACCGATGATAGGGCCATAGAGAAATCGACTAATAGTAGCCCGTGAAATGTCTACCAGACACCCTCGGACCATGGTGGAAGTGAGAGGATCCAATTCTATGGGTTTGGCCCGCTTGGAAATCAACCCACAGAGAGTGGCAACATAGGAAGCATAAAACTCCTGCATAATGTCGTCGTTGTATGTCCCAGGTGCTTAGTCCATCCAGTTGCACTTGTGTAGTTTGAAGAGCTGGTGTATCTCTGGTACGGTGTGCAAACTCCCAGTGAGGACTCTGCACTCCTCAGTGATCAATCGGGCCATCTTCTCCTTCTCATTGAGCATCTTGGTGTCACGATAGATTTGCCACTGCCCCTCAACACACCATCTATTTGGCTCGCCAGCCACTGGAGTAGGGTCATCATTCCTTGGTGTTGGTACTGACTCCGAGCTAGTGGCCTCATCAGAGGAGGCTGCTTGTTCATTTTTTACGGACCTTGTGGCTGATTTAGCAATGGACCCTGAAGCATGGGCAGACTCGAACCATGAAGCATGGCTAGACTCAGAGCCCAAAGCATGGGCAGACTCAGAGCCGGTCGTAGACCAATTCTCTGAACTGGAAGCAGCCCTAGTTAGTGACCCGATTAGTGTGTGCTCCTCATCAGACTAGGAGATAGTGACTACGTCGGGAATCAACTTTCGAAGGGTGCCTCTGGTGATTCAGGGTGAAGTGGGAGAGGTGCTTGTGTTGGGAGGAAGTATGCCAGATCCGTCTCTACATCGTTATCTTCATCGATTAATCTGAAGCTAGGGGCAACAAATTTTGACTTGACTTTTTCTGTATAGGTGACTAGCTTCTTGGGTGCCATAGTACCTGTGAACAGTTATTAGTACTAAAACTAACTAAAAACACACTCAAAATAATTTTAGAACTAAAAACGAACAACAACAAAGACCGAAAAGAATTTTAGACAGTGGCTACATTGGTCATCTACGGTGGGGACCTACGATCCGTAGACAATTCTACGGTCCGTGGAACCCTTCCGTGGATCAAAGGACCAACAATATTGGTCGCAGATGGAAACCACGGATGTACAAAATTTTCTGTTCATTGATCTACCGACCGTAGTCTACCTACCTTGTTTCACAGTTGGTGAAATTTACAAGTGCATCCAACCACGGACCTGATATATGGTCCGTAGATTTATCTACGGTCCGTAGACAGGGTCTCATGAATGGGATCTATGCCAGATTTCAGACATGCTTTAATTTCAAGCCCACATATTTGACCATTTTCAATAGTATCCTAGTCAAACCATGTTTTTCAACATTTAATCATCCTAGTTCGTCATTCTCAGGATTCCAAGTAATCATTTTAACAAGTCTTTAAGACAAACATTGGAACCCTAAGTCAAAACCTACATTTAGACTGCCATCACACACATCTCAAACAATCATACGACCAACAATCACTCTCCATCGTCCCAAGGGTGTTTGCAAGTCAATTTGTAGCATACCCAAGGCCAGGACCACTCCCGACTTTCTATAATCAATCTATGAACCGAAATTCAAAGTGAGGGGGAAAGTCTATTACCTTACAAGCAATGAGGAGTGGTGTGATTGTGTGATGACACTAAGTTTTGCAATACCACACTAATCGCCTAGTCGCACTAAACCCGAACACCGAAGTTTTGATATGGCAGTTGAGAGAGTTTGGGGGGAAAAGGTTTGGAGATTTTGGGATAAAGGAATGAGAATGGTATATGGGGGACTGGGTGATTTGGGGAGTGATTTAGGGGAATTGGAAAAATTTAAAAAGGTTGTGGGGGGAAAATGAGGGAAGAGGGAATGATTTTTGAAAGGTGGGGTTTTCAAAAAGGAGGGTTGGGGTCGGGTCGGTCCAACTTAGGGTTAGGACCTACGAGACCTCGCTTACGGTCCGTAGGTCTATCTACGGTCCATCAGTTGGGATCGTAAATCACCTTTACATTTGGAAAAACTTAGACACTTACCTGGGATCTACGAACACCATTCACGGTCCGTGGATGGATTAGCGGACTGTCGATGGAGTCCGTAGACCTCTGCACCAGATCATTTTCTGCAAATATTTCATAGCGCGTCTGCACATGTAACAACCATTAGGCTATTCTTTTTACATTTTCTGGACACTTTTTTTGTTTTAGACACGGACCCTATGCTAATTCTAGTCAACACTAGTAAAACTAAAACACCTATCTAAATTAATACAGAGAATCAACTAAACAAAGAAAACTACTAGATGGAAAACAAAAACCTATCATTGGCTACATTGTACAACTTGGGTTGCCTCCTAAGCAGCTCTTGATTTAACGTCGTGGCATGACGCAGGACTCTTGATTACTCAGACTTCATCAAGATGATAGGCCTCAACAACTTCTTGCACACTTTATGAATTTCCCAGATAGATCTTGATCCTTTGCCTGTTAATCATGAACCTTGTTCCTTCACTATTCTCAAGCTTAATAGCTCCATGGGGAGCACTTTTGTGAAAAAAATATGGCCTGGTCCATTTGGATTTGAGTTTTCCCAGAAACAAGCGCAACCTAGAGTTGAATAGAAGGAAAAGATCACCCACAACAAATTCTTGCTTTTCAATTCTTTGATCATGATACATCTTCATCTTCTCTTTGTACGAGGCTGAACTTTCATAAGCTTTAAGGCGGAACTCATCAAGCATATTCAAGTCATTCATTCTTTGATTAGATGCGGCGCCCCAATCCAAATTTAGCTTCTTCATAGCCCACAAAGCCTTATACTCTAGCTCTACCGGTAAATGACAAGACTTCCCATATACAAGTTGGTAAGGAGACATACATATGGGAGTCTTGTATGCAGTGCGATGGGCCCATAGAGCATCATCAAGCTTCCTTGACCAATCTGTTATATTAGCATTCACAGTTTTCACCAAAATCTGTTTGATCTCTCTGTTGGACACTTCAACTTGCCCACTAGTCTGAGGATGGTAAGGAGTGGCTACATTGTGGAAGACACCATATTTCTCGAGTAACGCCTTGAACAACTTATTACAAAAGTGGGAACCTCCATCACTGTTAATCGCCCTCGGTGTACCAAATATGGAGAAGATATTCTTTTTCAAAAATGCGGTGACACTTATACCTTCATTGTTGGGGAGCGCAACTGCTTCCACCCACTTCGATACATAATCAACCGCAACAAGAATATACTTAATCCCATGTGAACTCACAAATGGACCCATAAAATCAATGCCCCATACATCAAACAACTTTATCACCAATATAGGATATATAGGAACTTCTTGCCTCTTTGAAATACCTCTTTTTCTTTGGCAACGATCACAAGACTTGGCGAAATCATGAGCATCTTGGTGGATGGTAGGCCAGTAGTACCCATACTGCAAAATCTTATGCGCAGTCCGAATACCACTATGATGCCCACCAACCGGAGATGAATGACATGCTTCAAGTACACTCAACATCTTAACTTCGGGCACACAAAGATGAATAATCCCATCAGTACAACTACGATACAAGTAAGGCCCATCCCAATAGAATTTGTTCACATCATCCATAAACTTTTTCCTTTGGTGAAAAAAGAAATTCGGGGGCACCAAATCGCTTGCCAAATAATTAACAAAGTCTGCGAACCAATGAATCAGATCATGAGAAGCAGCCAATACCTGTTCATCTGGAAAAGCATCATTAATTTCAGCCCTATCACCAAGCTTTAGCACAAACTCTTCCTCTAATCTGGACAAACTCTTCACCAGCCAATACCCTTTCTATCTTTTATCACAAAATCAAACTCTTGCAGCAAAAATACCCATCTAATGAACATCGGTTTTGCATCCTTCTTTGCCATCAAATACCTCAATGTAGAATGGTCAGTATGCACTATGACCGTAGGACCAAGCAAAAAGGATCAAAATTTCTCGAATGCGAAAACTACCGCAAGAAGTTCTTTTTCAGTCACAGTATAATTCTATTGGGCCATATTTAAAGATTTGCTAGCATAGTAAATAGGGTGAAGAATTTTTCTCTCCTCTGTCCTAATAATGAACCAAGCGCCACTCCACTCGCATCGCACATTACCTCAAACAGTTGTCCCCAATTAGGTGAAATAATGATAGGTGCAGTAACCAACTTCTCCTTCAACTCTCCAAATGCTCTCAGACAAGCAACATCACAATCAAACTTATACTTCTTTTTGCAGTTTGCACAATGGATGTGCAATTTTAGAGAAGTCCATGATGAACCTTCTATAGAAACTTGAATGCCCAAGAAAACTTCTAACACCTTTTACAGAGATAAGTGGTGGAAGCTTTTATATAACCTCTACTTTTGCTCTATCAACCTGAATGCCCTTCTCAGAAATCCGATGACCCAGAACTATCCCTTCTTTTACCATAAAGTGGCACTTCTCCCAATTTAGCACCAGATTGCAGTCTTCACACCTTTTAAGCACCTCATCCAGATGATCAATACATCGATCAAAAGAGTCACCTACCACAGAGAAATCATCCATGAACACCTCAATAGTGTCCTACACCATATCATAAAATATCGATATCATACAGCGCTGGAAGGTTGTTGGAGCATTGCACAACCCAAATGGCATTTGTTTGAAAGCAAAAGTCCCATAAGGGCAAGTGAAGGTGGTCTTATCTTGGTCTTATGGAGATATAGAAATTTGATTATAGCCCGAATACCCATCAAGAAAACAATATCAACCCTTGCCTGCAAGTCTATCCAACATCTGGTCCATGAATGGCATAGGAAAGTAGTCCTTCTCTGTCCACGCATTCAACATCCGGTAATCCATGCAGACTCTCCAACCGGTCATGGGCTGTATTGTAAAAAGCTTGTTTATCTCATTTGGAACAACAATAATACCACCCTTCTTAGGCACACACTGCACAGGACACACCCACTTAATATCTGCAATGGGACAAATAACTCCAGCATCCAACCACTTTATGATATCTTTTTTAACTACCTCTTGCATAGGTAGATTTAATCTTCTCTGGTGCTCGATACTAGGCTTGTGATCTTGCATGAGTTGGATTTTGTGAGAACAAATACCGGGAGGAATCCTAATAATATCCGCAATAGTCAACCCAATAGCTTGCTCGACCCTTTTTAACACAGTCACCAAGCACTCTACTTGTCTCGCATTTAAATTTGCCGCAATGATGACCGAAAAAGTGTTTTCTCTACCCAAGAATGCATACCTCAAATGTGGTGGTAGAGCCATAATCTCCAATATTGGTGCATTCACAATAGATGGTCTCGTGGGTGGGGACTCACGATTCTTCATGTCTAACTCATACTTCTTTGGTTTTGATCGATATTCGCACCTATCGAGTGCAACTACCAACTCATCATACTTTTCAATACCATCACTATCAAAATTCATCATAACTACTGCTAGTGCCCCAACACCTAGTTGCTCTTCAATTTGCACTTTTGTTCCACTCTCAACTCCGTAATTTATAGCAGATACCGTTTGGAGCTCACCACTCTGCTTCATGGACATACAAATATTGAAAGTTGCTTCTTCATTATTCAGTCTGAACTTTATCTGCCCCTTCTCCATATCAACCAACGCACGCCCTGTGGCAAGGAATGGTCTCCCAAGGATGATGGGAACCTCAAAATCACCCTCGCAGTCAAGAATCACAAAATCCGCCGGAAAGATGAATGACTCCACTTTCACTAAGACATCATGGAGTACACCAATGGGCCTTTTCACGGTTCGATCGGCCATAAGTAACTGCATCGTAGTAGGATTTGGATCCCCTAGACCCAACTTCTTATAAATAGACAATGGCATGAGGTTGATACTAGCACCAAGATCACACAATGCCTTAGCATAGTGTGACAACCCTATAGTACATGGAATCGTGAAAGCACCAGGATATTTCTTCTTCTGTACAAGAGAACTTGTAGCAATAGCGCTACAATGCTGCAATCTATCATCATCTTCAAAACTCACAGACTTTTTCTTTGTGCCATATGTTTTATAAACTTTGCATACCCATGCATTTTCTCCGAAGCTTTTATCAACGACACATTGATGGAAAGCTACTTCAACATAGTAATAAACCTGCGATATTTACCATCTTCAGTCTTCTTCACTAACCTCTGTGGAAAATGTGGTGGAGGTCTAGGTATGGGGACCACTTTCTGAGATATATCTTTTTCTTTCTCTGTTGCATTCTCAGACTATTCTCTAATTTCTGCCACATCATCTTCCTTTCTAATCTCAACATCCACCACAGACGGCATAGGTGGATCAATCGTTTGCTTACCCCCTCGAGTAGTCACTGCCATACAATGACCATCATTCTTTGGATTCTGGATGGTGTTGCTAGGAAGAGTTCCAGGTTGACATGGGTTCCTGTAGTAGACAACTGAGTCATCTGCTATTCTAGATACTTTATTGACACTGCATGGGCATCAACCTTTTGACCAATAACAACCAAGTTGTTTCGCATCTCCTACACATTCTCATCATTCGCGTCAAACCTCCTCATTATTTTCTGCATCATTTCCTCAATACGTGACCTATTACCTCCCGCTTCCCTAGGAGTAGAATGCCAATTTTGAGGAGGAACATAAGGTCCAGCCCAATCATTTCTGTTGCCATAGTTGTTCCAGTTGTAATTGTTGTCGCGATTATAGTTCCCATCCCAGACATATTGACCTCCTCGGTTGTAATTACCATAGTTCCGAGCTTGGTTTCCTTGACCTTGGCGCCAATTGTCTGTGTTAGATCCTTGGGCGTTTGGTCGGAAATCCCCTGTCTGATCATTCACCGCATAAGCATCCTCTTCATAGTAACACTCTTCAACTGGTGCATGGGCATTAACATTTTGACCAATAACAGAGAAGTTCTTTCGCATCTCCTTCACATTCTCATCATTGGCGTCAAACCTCCTCATCATTTTCTGCATCATATCCTCAATACGTGACATATTACCTCCCGCTTCCCTAGGAGCAGAATGCTGATTCTGAGGAGGAACATAAGGTCCAGCCCGATCGTTTCTGTTGCCATAGTTGTTCCGGTTGTAATTGTTGTCGCGATTATAGTTCCCATCCCAGACGTATTGACCCTCTTGGTTGTAATTGCCATAGTTTTGACCTTGGTTTCCTTGACCTTGGCGTCAATTGTCTGTGGTAGATCCTTGGGCGTTTCGTAGGAAATCCCCTGTCTGATCATTCACCGCATAAGCATCCTCTTCATTGTAACACTCTACAACTGGTGGTGGTGTTCTAGTCAAGTAGTTCACAACATTTACCTTTTCTGCACCTCCGCTCACATGTTTCAATACCAACCCCAACTCGGTCCCCATCTGAGCCATTTCTTCATGAATCTCATCCGCAGACTGGTTGTTTATAGCCTGAAGGGAAAATTTGTTTCTCCCAATATTCAACCTCCTAGTGTTCCATTCTTTATTATTGTGAGAGATCTTCTCCATCTTTTCTGCATTCTGTGCGTATGTGCACTCACCATATAAACCTCCAGCAATAGCATCAATCACTTCTTTATTGTTGTCATCCTGACCTCGATAGAAATATTCCTTCATAGACTCATCATCAACATGGTGATTCGGAATACCTCTTATGAACGTAGTAAATCTGTCCCATGAGCTACTCACAAACTCTCCAGGTAATGCCAAAATATTATTGACCTTATCTTTGTGATTGAGCTTCTTGGACACTGGATAATATCTTGCTAAAAACACATCCTTTAGTTGGATCCATGTATAGATTGAGTTATAAGGAAGCTCAGTGAACCATATAGCAGCATTGCCTGTCAGTGATAGAGGGAACACTCGCAATCCCATGACATCCATATCCAAGTCTGGTCGACCTACACAACTCTTGCAAACAACCTTTAGGTTGGCTATGCTAGCATGTGGGTCCTCCGATGGAAACCCTGAGAACAAGCCCCTCGTTGTAAGCATCTGCATCAAGCTACTGGTCACTACGAATCTGCGCCCCGAAGGCAAACTGGGTAGGACAATAGGTCCATCTGAGTCAGCAATATTGACGTTGCCCTTATAGTTGTCATGCAGTCGTGGGCCTGGTGGACTCTACACCCTCAATTCATCTCCCAATTGATTTTCAACTGGAACTTGGTTGTCCCCACCAACTACCCTCGTAGGTTGCAACTCAACTCCATCAACTAGATTTCCTCCGATATGATTAATTTTAACTCCTTGATTGTTCATTCTTCACAAAGTTTGGTTCAACTCTGGATCGTAATGAGTAAGTGGTTCACCCTGGCTCTGCGTACTTGGCATACGCTAGAGTCAGAACCTGAGAGAGACAAAAAGAAAAATAAAAAGTAAAATTAGGAAATATTTGACTAAAGTTTAATAAATGTAGTTCAAATTAATCTAAAATCCAAAATCCCCGACAGCGGCGCCAAAATTTGATACGCTTAAATTACACCTCCCTAAAGAAGCATAAGCGATCGTTATCAAGTAAAGAACCCAACTTGTAGGTTGGGGTCGATCCCACGAGGAAAATTGTTTAGACTTAACTTTAACAAACAATTATATTTGTTTAGTCAAAGTACTTCCAGAAACAAGTATTTAAAGGGGGGGGGGGTTAGTGAAACAAATTGTAAGAATTCAGTAATTAATCAGTAAACAAAAGTCAATTTTGGTTGTTATCAAGATGAGAGAATTAACTGGGGTATACGTGTTCCCCACAAGCTTATAACGCAGTAATCCTAGTAATAGCAATCATTTTCTAGTGTACTACATGAAAAGTGACAAGCTAGGTATCTCTAAATCCTTGGTCCGGCATCTAGAGAATTTCACCCCGCACCTTGGTTCGGCTACGTGTGTATAATTTACTAACCCTTACCTTTACCTCATATTAGATATCACATCGATGTTTGACTTAGTTATTACTTTGCACCAATCGACACTAGACTATTAGATAGTATGTACACTAGGGGTGTGTTTGGTATGTAGGAAAATGTTTTCCTAGAAAATATTTTCCTGGAAAACAGGTTGATTTTTGACTTATTTTCTCATGTTTGGTTGGTGAGTAGAAAATATTTTCCAGAAAAGATTTTTAGTGTTTGATTTATGAATGAAAAATATTTTAAAGAAATATCTTTTATTTTTACTAGAGTAGAAAATAATTTTTAAAAACAAACTTAAATTT
>JAJOOO010007444.1:0-15492 GCA_029582685.1 Solanum piurae
CCTAAACTCGGCAAATGTTACAATCATCTAAACGAAGATTACTAACCTGGTAACTTTGTTTCTTCACGCAAATCCTTTGTTTCTTCACGAAAATCCTAAACTCAGCAAATCATTCACGCTAATGACTTGTTATTCTTTAGATTAGGTCTTTAGATTTGAGAGAGATTTAGGGATATTTGTTTTAAAATGATTTAGGAGTATTTGTTTAAAAATGGGTCGGGTTGTATTTTGGGAACGGGTGGGTTATATAAAACGGGTAAGATATTTTTAAAACCCTTAGCGACGTGGACCAATGAAAACACGCGTGTGTAACAATGCTCAACCTTCAACTGGGATGGTGTTCGGAGGGTTGAAAATAATTCACATAAAAGATGTTAAGGAGGGTATATAAACACCCGTGTAGTTTAAGTACTAAAGTAAGTTTTCGTGCCAAGTTCAGGTTTTTTTTTATGTATTTTCCCTTATAAAAATGACCAACCAGGTCATTACATTATCCACCACTAAAAACCATGTTTATCCTCAAACATGAAGCAAAAGAAAGTACATGAAGCCTTGAAAAGCTGAGGATATCTGGCACGCATATCCAACTTTCTCTCCTAAGTCACCTCACCAACTGAACGGTGCTTCCACTGCACCTTCACTGAAGCAATCTCTTTGGTCCTAAGCTTTCAGACATCCGCAAAAGAAAAGTATGGACCCAACACAACCGAATCAAGTGAAAGAACATGGAACTCATTCGACATATACTTCCGAAACATGGAGACATGAAATATAGGGTGCACAACTGACAAGCTAAGTGGCAAAACCAACTTATAAGTCGCCTCTCCCACTCGGCTCAAAATCTCTAAAGGTCCAATGAATCTAGGGCTAAGCTTTCCCTTCTTTCTGAACATCATCACACCCTTCATGGGTGACACTTGAAGCCAAATGTGATCACACTCCATAAACTCTAGGGCTCAGACTCTATGAAGTTGCATAATCTGACTAATACAAAGCTTGGTCAACTTCTCCGCCACATACTTCACCCAAACTGGGATGAAATGAGCGGACTTGGTCAGCCTGTCAATAACCACCCAAATAGAATCATAACCACCCACGGTGGTAGGTAGACCCACAAAAAAGTCCATAGTGATCCGTTCCCACTTCCTAGTAGGAATATGAACATCTTCTAAGATATACCTCTAGGCCGTTGGTGCTCACACTTGACATGTTGGCAAATTAAGCACGTGGAAACAAAATTAGCAGTATCTCTTTTTATGCGACACCCGAGTAATGCTAACTCAGATCATGATACATATTCGCCACTCATAGATGGATAGAATATCGAGAATAGTAAGCCTCTTCAAGAATCAATCTAATAAACTTTCCCACCTTGGGCACACATATCCCACCTCCAATCCTCAAGACACCATCAGAATCAAGGACAACCTCCTTCGCTTGCCCTCTCATCACTTTGTCTTGAATGAGACAACTTATCATCATCAAACTGGTGCTCGCAGAGAATCAAATCACCAATCTCCTCAGAAATCTGCAATCAGACAAGACTGTTTGCTAACCACTACACATTTCTAGCAAATGGTCTCTCCTCCACACTAATAGCGGAAAGACTCCCCATGCTACAAGTCATCCTACTCAAATCATCGGCCACCACATTGGCCTTCCACGAATAATAGAATATGGTGATGTCATAGTCCTTCAGTAGTTCAAGCAATTTGCGCTGCCTCAAGTTCGATCCCTTTGACTGAAGATGTACTGAAGACTTTGTTGATCAATGAAGACCTTACAATAAACCCATACAAATAATGCAACCATAACAAAAGCACAAATACTACAACTTCCAACTCTAAGTCATGAGCATGGTAGTTCTTCTCATGGGTCTTCAACTGTCTAGAAGCATAGGGGATCACCTTACCTTTCTGCATCAGAACACCACCTAAACCGACTCCAGAAGCATCACAATAAATGGTGAAGTCTACACTCTCCTCGGGTAAAGTCAAAGTATGAGCTGAAGTCAATAAGGTCTTGAGCTTTTGAAAGCTCTCCTCACACTCATGAGACCACTGGAAGCTCACACTATGTCGAGTCAATCTAGTCAAAGGAGATATAATAGTGGAGAAGCTTTGAAAAAAATTGTATGTAATAGCCTGCAAGTCCCACAAAACTCTGAATCTCAGTAGCTGAAGTGGGCTAGGTCCAATCTCTAATTGGCTCAACCTTTGCTTGATCTACCCAAATACCCTCCTTGGACACCATATATTCCAGAAATGCAATAGAATGAAGCGAAAACTCTCACTCAAAGAACTTGACATAAAGTTTCTCTTCCTTCAATCTCTGGAGGACAGTCTTCAAGTGTCGACATGGTCCTTCTCATTCTTGGAGTACACTAAGATTTCATCAATGGACACTTTTGAATCTAGATAAGGTTGGAAACATGATTCATCAACTCCATGAATGCTGTAGGGGTGTTAGTCAAACCGAAAGACATCTCAAGAAACTCATAGTGCCCATATCGAGTCTTGAAAGTTGTCTTAGGGATATCTGATGCCCTAATTTCAGCTGATGATAGCCAGACCTCAAATCAATTTTAAGAAACAAAGATGACCACTGAAGCTGATCAAATAGGTCGTCAATACGAGGAAGAGGATACTTCTTCTTCACCATCACTTTGTTCAACTATCGATAATCAATACACATTCATATGGTTTCATCCTTCTTCATCACAAAAAAACATAGGAGCACCCCACAGAGAAACACTAGTATGAATGAACCCCTTACTCAACAAGTCTTGCACTACTGATCTTTCAATTCCTTCAACTCTGCCGGAGCCATGCGATAAGGCGAAATAGATCGAGATGTGCTTAGTTTCTGGCTCTAAGTCAATAGCAAAATCAATATCCCTATTCGGAGGAACACCAGGAAGATCAGTAGGAAAGACATCTGAAAACTCTCGAACCATGGGCACAAGATCTATGTGAGGTGGCTCAACACTAGTATCCTGAATAAAAGCCAAATAGGACAAACACCCTCTATCAATCAATCTCTAAGCTCGAATGAATGAGATAACATTGCTAGGGTAAGAACCACTAGAACCCATCCACTCAACTCTAGGGACACTCGACATCGCTAAGGTCATAGTCTGGGCATAACAATTAAGAATAACATGATATAGAGAAAGCCAATTCATACCAAAGATAATATCAAGGCAATGGAAAAATCAATATCCCTATTCGGAGGAACACCAGGAAGATTAGTAGGAAATACATATGAAAACTCTCAAACCATGGGCACAAGATCTATGTGAGGTGGCTCAACACTAGTATCCCGAATAAAGTCCAAATAGGAAAAACACCCTCTATCAACCAATCGCTGAGCTCGAATGAATGAGATAACATTTCTAGGGTAAGAGCTACTAGTACATGTCCACTCAACTCTCGGGACACCCGACATCGCTAAGGTCATAGTCTTGGCATAACAATCAAGAATAATATGATGCAGAGAGAGCCAATTCATACCAAAGATAATATCAAAGTCTACCATCCTTAGAATGATCAAGTCTACCCAAGTATCATACTCATAAAATAAAATAAAATAGGATTGATACACTCGATCCACTTGTTGGACTCATATACTAGTGTGTAGAAACATGAATAAGCACATGCATGCTATCAGACATCATATCAAATCTGACACCAAAATAAGTATACACATATGAGAAAGTAGACCCCAGATAAAACAATACAGACGCATATCAATGGCGAATTAGGATGATACGTGTAATCATAGCATCAGAAGACTCGGCCTTAGGCCTCCATGAAAAAGCATAGTATTTCCCCTCTCGACAAAAAACTAGTTAGAGTAGAGCCCCAACCTTCACTCTATGGAGAAGCCCATCTGCCTATATAAGACTGGCCTCTGCCTTGACCCCTGGTTGGAGGCACTAAATCACTAGCTGGAGCAGCAGAATAAGTATGCTAGGATCCTGAATGAGTCTGCAAAGGACACTACCGAACCAGATGATTTGGATCTCCACACCTATAACAAAACCTCGGCACAGATAATTGCTCTTGCGAACCAGATGAGGTACCATAGCCACCTCGGCCAGAACCATACGATCCTCGGGATTCCTTCCCTCTCTCAACTATTGACATAGATACATGAACAAGTCCCCGATGCCGAAATGAGCTACTACCTCTATGTGAACCCCTGCCTCTATATGAGGTGCATGAAAACTAATAAGATGATCGGGCCCTCTTGGGGTCCCCAAACTTCTCCCTAACCATCAACTCCACCTCCTTGGTGGTACTCACAATGGATCGAAAGGAAGCCCCCCTCTGGCTTCTCTAAACACATACAACCTGATGGAGAAAGTAAACTCTCTCACAAACCTGTGGACTCTCTCCGCCTCATCCAAAATAATAGTCATGGAATGCTTGGATAGCTCCTCATACTCAGTCAAAGACAAGTTGTCATGCGTCAAGCTCTCAGACCTTAATCGACTTTCCTCTCTCACGCTCCAAGGGATGAAATGGTCTTAGATAGCACTAGAGAATGTATCCCACTCTTCCGGAGGATATCCAATTGGTCTAGACCTCACATAAGTCCTCCAACCCTCTCTAGCATGTCCACGAAGCTAAAGTGCAATAAAACGAACACCATGAGCATCCACCATACCCACAGTCTCAAGCATCTCATCGAACAAAGTCAAGAACTCATGAGTATCCTCGCTCTTACTTACATACCACAAGTATAACAAGTCTAAGTCAAACACTAGTCTAACCCTAGACTAAGGCTAAACATGTTCATTTATACAATAACAACAACATACAAATACAAGATAAGGATCACACATGAACCCAACTAGCATGGTACTACAACCAAAATAATATCGATCAAACCTTAAACATGACTTCTCAGAAAGGAAATAAGAACAACTAGGTACACACCTCCAATTCACTCTACTCGACATGTATTCACACATTCAAGCTCAATCTAGGAGAGGGAAGCCTTAGCCTACCTTTAGGCCGACCACGTGAGCTCCTAAATCATAGTTCTAAAGCTTTTTCCTTCCGAACGTCCTAAATTTTTTGTCACGCTATTAAAAATAAAATCACAATGTTAATACAGTCGTTTTAACACAAAAGTACATAAAACGGAGACAGACCAATTTTGGAGTTAAAAGGAATCATAGGACCCGCACCAAAATTCCCGAAACCGACTCCATTAAAAGGTCTAAAATAGTATCCCAGACTTGAATTCCAAGATGGAACACAATTTGGGGCTCGAAATAGCAAGCAATAAACACATGTAATTAATTCACTAATTAAGAACAAGAATAAACCATGTGGCAGCCTACAAAACACAATTTTTATCTCAAATGGAGATTCACCAAAGACTTCCAATCAGTAACCCACATAGCCACGAATTCCATGAATCTATCGGAGTTCGAATAACTAAAACTGGAGTTAAAATGAAGGAGAAATCACAATTTAAACTTGATAAACTTAGCTGAATCACACTTGGTCTTTTAAATAAAGACTAGACGAATTTACCCTTCGCGGATGTGACCCAGAGGGCCCTGCGAATGTGGATCTCAAGGAACTTATCCTTCACAAACACGTCCAGAAACTCGTTAACACGAAGGCCAAAGATGTTGGGCGCCGCAAAAGCGAGATCTTCACAAGACATATCTTCGCGAGCGCGGGAAAGATGTCCCGCAGTCGCGAAGGCAAAATGTTGCCTACACCAGTGATGCATATCAATTGGTTTTGGCAAACTCAATATCTCCGACGGGGTATTTGGAATTCATTCGAAACCCTGTGCACACAAACAAAATATGCTACCCTACCAAATTTGATGTTCCGGACTCAACAAAGCAGTCGAAATTTCCTTACGAAGCGTTTCAACAAAAAGTGGATCGTACGCCCAAACTCTATTTTAAGTCAAACTTCACAAGAGGGCTCAAAATTAGCCCGGGAGCCTCAGAATCCGCACAAAGGATCATTCTAGACCAAACTCGACATTCTAAAGCTAATCACACTGATAGAATTATCATCCAGGCATGTTCACCAAGAATGTTTACCAAGATCAAACATGCGCCATAACTTGAAAGTTAAAACGCCTAATCACACAAACTCACATCGAAAATGTTGAGAGTCGTGTTGACTGTGCTACTAGCGTAAAATGACCCTTCAGAGCGGATGGAATCGTCATCTTTCTAAACTTTTGATAAAAAATGACTATTCAAAGTTCAAAAGCTCTCAATATATAGAAATCCACATAAGAACTAAACGTACGATCAGGTGACCAAACTGTTAGTTCTAGAAAGTCATAAATGACTTGGAGGTTCTATATGAACATTCTAAACGATGAACCGAAGGCATAAACACATAAATGACATGGAGGGTCATTACACCACAGATTGAGGCATATCTTTTGGAGATGGTCACGTCAGAGGATTCATGCGTCGACTTTACTTGAAAAAAAGAAAGATTCTCTTTTATTACCCACCTTCTCCCTTGACTGATGCTTTAGGTCTTCTTATCCAAGAGGAAACTTTAATCTTGCTTTAGAGGCTCATAGCTTCGATAAATGAGCTTAAGAGAAGATTAAGAACCTCATTTGTCCATGACACATTTGAATTAATACTATCGACTTTATTGTAGTTACTAAATATATTACGAATTTAAACATCTAATCCAATCGTTTTTAGGTATTAAATTGTACTATTTTGTTGTTGAATAAAAAAAATACTTTGTTTATAACAACAATTTTCATAATATTCTATATGGATTCTCATACTTCATATGTAAATTTTTGTGAGATAGCATCTCTTTATTTATTGTCAAGTTAAATGACATAACATTTCATTACTTTCAAAAACTAATAATTAACTTTTATATTATTATATATACAACTCAAACACATATCTATTAATACTTACATATCATAAAAATATCACGTACAACGTATGTTCGCAAAAAAAATAATTAAAAATACAAAATCGTCCTCCCGAGGTCGATCTATTGCAAATAAATAAATAGACGAGAGGCAGTTGCTCGGATGGTAAGTATTCCTCACTTCCAACCCGAAGGTTGCGAGTTCGAGTCACCAAGGGAGCAAAAGGGGTGGGAGCTCCTAGGGAGGGTAAAAAAAAAAAAAAAAAAAAAATAATTGCAAATAAATAAATTATTTTGTCTATAAAAATCAATCTCGAGTGATCGGTTTTGATATTTTATTTTACCTTTTAAAATTATTTTCCATGGTTGATTTACATTTTTCATTTTTTGGCGTTAAAAAATTGACCTACAAAGGTTAGTTAGCAATTTTCTGATTTTTTGCACTTAAGAAAAACAACCTTCGGAGGTATGGTTTTTTTTTCTTTGTTTATAAATTCCTACCTTGCGAAATCTAGCTTTTCTGACCTCTTTTGAGGTCGTTCATAGGTTTTTCTTTTTTGTAATGGCGAGAGCTTAGTGCATCGGACTGCCTTTTTTTTTATTTGAGATTTTCCGTATCAAAATGTACCTACACCAAAGAGAATATAATACAACATAATTACTACTATTGTCGGATTGACAAAAAAAATATTTTGCTTACAAATATACGTAGACTAAATCTATTACAAAATATTTACTAGTACGATATAGAAGGAAGTAAAACAAACAAAAAAAAAACTTCAATTTAGTGATGTAGCGAACGAAACTGAATTTTTTTTTTCCAAAAAATGATTAGAGAATATTGATTTTGAGTAAATGACTCAACATATTTAGCCTTCAGTTAATTAAAATGTGTATCTTTGGTTCCATCTGGTAGATTTATATTATATTTGAGTTGGCTTGTCATGGTATAATATGAATATCTATATTTGTCTATATTTTTTTTATGGATTAACAATGAATTGATAAACTCATATTTATCCAATTGAAATATAAGTGATCCAACGAATTGAAATATGAGTAAAATGACTGATTTCATAAATGTGGACTGAAATTGTTAGCTCTAGTAATAATTTTTTTTAAGAGTAAAAATACCTCAATTATGGGATGATGTTATGATTGTTCAAATATCAACGAAAGATAAAATAGTAAGAAATCCAGCATAATTAATGTTTTCAATGGGTTGTATAAAAGAAAAATACGATATAAAATTTCAAACAGCTCGTAATAGATCGCACATTATTGGGTCGAATTAACTAGATGCATGACAACTAATTGAAAACATAATGAATTTTGATACTCCAATTTTTATTTTTTTTTACTTTGGTTAGATAATTTGCGGGTAGTCTTTATATATATATATTTTTTTTTAAATGGCAGGTTGAAATAAGATTTAATTAATTGTACTAATCGGAATAAATCTAACTCATTAAAATCCCTAAGATTTGGATTAGAATCCATAAATTTCCTTTTGTAGACTATGTTAGGTTATCTAAATGGCAATAAAAATCATCATAATTGAACTTAATTTACACCTCATAAGTTCTGAAATCTCCATATTATAAAGGACTAAAAATAATATCACATTGAATATTTTTCTTGATTTTGATCATTAATATGGAGATTTTCTTAGCCCTTTTTAATTTTAGTGTACATTAGGTATCATTCCCAATACCAAAAAGAGACGTAAAAAAAATGGTTGAAAAATGTCTCTTAATGACATCTCTAGCAATTCTTGTTTGTCATCCAAGTACTACTATTAGATGCTTCAAGCCAAAGCCAAGTTCAACTAATTCTCCAAAGAAAGAAAAAAATCCACTTGAAGACAAAGGGATATCAAAATCAAGAAAAAGGTTGGTGTTTAATTCTTGTACCAACATTTGTGACTCTCCAAGATTTAATGTGCATAAACCACTTAAGCTGTTAGACGAGATTGTTGAAGGAAATCCTTTAAAAATCATAGTGGAAGATATTTTTCGATTCGAATGGAAGCATGGAATAGGATACAAAATTGAGAAAATTTTGAAAGTGAACCATAGTGAAAAGGTTATTGGAAATTTTGAAGAATGCAAGAAGATATCGATGGATTCAAGATTCACGAGAAGTTCTAATAAAAAAAGAGTAGAGAGAGTTTTCTACCATGGTGCAACGGTTACTTGTTCGTTAGGCCTTGACAAGTCAACAAGAATTTGTAGCAAGAAAACATGTGGTGTATGCAAAATCATAGGCCAAAACTATGGAATTCATGAGAAAATTAATTGGATTGAATCATTTTCTACTAGTTGTTGGAGTGCACATAGAAAAATTATGAAGCAATTTGGAGATGGAGTTTCAAAGAAAGCTATTATAATTTCAAGAGTGATTGCAAAATACAAAGAAGATAACAAGGGAGAAGTAAATATTTTGAATCCAAGGGCTATATTGCCTTGCTTTGTTATCATATATAGTTTATCTTAATATATAGACCAAATGTATGCCACGTGAGTTTCAACCTGTGTTACTCAAACTCTTCAAAAAATCAATCGTGCCTATCGGATCCAAACATTTTTAAAGAATCCAAGCAACATAGATTTCAATTATTTCCTTCATTTTAGAACTAAGAAAGTAGTTTTTTTTACTTCCAATGATTGTTCTTTTCTTTCCATAGTGCGGACTTTATGCAACTCAGTATGTGCATGTTCAATTCTAAGAGTCAATGTGTAACACCTACAACTAAGTACTTACCGACTAGGTGGATTTAGAAATTTGAATTTAATGATTTTATAAACCATATGTGATTCGTCTAGACCTCGTGCATAGCAGAAGCTTTGGTGCACTGTGCTTCATTTCTATGTCAAGATCATATCCATATTTATAAGTAGTAGTTCAAAATCAGTAGCAGAAGAAGCAATAAATTTAAGATGGAGACTCAAAAGGAAGAGTTCTTTTGCCATAACAGAATCGCGTATGTATTTAGCGTATAACCTCAACAATATCTTCCATCACAAATTTAGTAAATAGGTCCTTCAATAATCAAGTACATTATTTTGAACAAAGATTTTGCAGTAAGTAGTGATGACAAGTACGATCCTGATTTTCAACTCAATTGTTTATACCAAATATGTATGAATGAATACAAATGCATTCATATGATAAACTCCAAGGTCTTTTAACAGTAAAATCAATATGATAAACATCGCTTTCTAAATAGAAGTTAAACTGTACAACTTTAAATGACCCGAGGAATATCCCAAACCGAAACAACCTCTCTACCTTCACAGGATAGGGGTAAGCCTGCATACACACCACCCTCCCCAAACCCCACTTGTGAGATTACACTTGCATTTATCCATCTTAACAATATCATGTAGTCATGTTTCTTGAAATGAGTTTGTCTCCAAGCAATGTAACTTTCCAGCAATCCATTTGTAGAATAAATACAGAAAGTTTTTTCGGTACAACTGCAATTCGGATAAGCAAAAAGATGAGAAAAGGCAGTGAAAAAATATAAGTATTAACAATAACTGGTCTTCTGCATTCTTTCCCCATCCCCTTCTCTCCCTGTTGGCACAAATTGACAAGGGTAAGAGAAGCTATGTTGCTCAGACTCTTCAAAAATGTCGCCGAGTACGTGTTAGATCCGACACGAGCTGCAGCATTTTGGAGAGTCCGAGCAACATAGAAGAGAAGCAGTTTTTCCAAATTACAAACAAGGTGCATCAAGTAAAAGTTTCAGGTTGCAATGACAGCATGGGTGCAATGGAAAGTGGAAGAACTAAGAATAGCTGAAATAAGGATGACTAGAAAAATGGTTGAGGTACCAATTTCCTTTGGGTTCAAAATTGAAATACAAACATTTTAAAGCTAAGGATGTGAATCGCAAAAGTAGAAATGAAAAATACTGCCTCAATTGGGGGTATAATTCATTGCTCATCAAGGTGAGTGGCCCGAGCAGATATTAATCAACCAAGAATTCAAAAGAAAAATTAAGAGAAGATAAAAGCAGCAAGCATCATATTTGTTCTACTCCGGTATCAAGGTTACTGAAAGTAGACTGCAACGGACATAAATTTGCTACATGTATGTTCAAATTGTAGCCAATGAAATCTAAGTTGAACAGGACAAACCTTGGAATTTGTTGTCTTCTGTGATTATTCCAAATGTTTCTACGGTCTCATGAATCATGATACCACATACACCAATTAAGCCTCCTATATTGCACTGAACAACTGCAAGCAATAAATGCCACGGTGTTTTAGAAACACGGAGTTATATTATCTGTGTATGTGCCACACTGTGCAAGAGCTAAACAGTGAATTTTGTTCTATTATTCAGGCTTTAGATAAGGATAACCCCTTATCCTAATTTAGCTCATCACAAAAAAAAATTCTTAGATCCTTATAAAACATTAATGAAAGGACAGAATCAGCCAGTAATAATATAGCATTTCCTTGTAATAGTTTTGAAAGGTTTACCTAAAAGAGTTAAAGACGAGGAGATGTAGTTTATACTTCACCTAGAATAAGTGCACCATGTAAGTCTGCATTAAGAAGACATTGTGATAACTGATTTTTCCTGCAACACCAATACTGCAGGTGAGAGAGACATACATGTCAATTGTTTATCAGAATCACTAGGGAAAAGGCCTATTTTAAAATAGGGAAAATGCATAAGTACCTCTAATCTATGCCAGAAATCCCAGAGACACCCTTATACTATACTAAGGTCCTATTACCTTCAAACTTATTTTATATATAATTTTCTACCCCTTTTCGGCCTACGTGGCACTATCCTTAAAAAAATTGTCAACACGCGTTGGGCCCACAAGATAGTGCCACGAAGGAGTCCCATATTTATTTAAAATATCAATATTTTAGTTTGTTAAGGGCTGAGTTATGTATTTATTTTATTTTGATTAATTTGAAAGAATACAAATAATTAATAATAGAATAGAGAAAATCATGGAACAAAAAATTTCAAAAAAGGTAAAAAAAATTAAAATTTAACATCAGTTCCGTTTTTGAAAGAGCATATGTTGTCATTTTTCTTTCTAGCCTTTTTTTCCTTTGTTCTTAAGAATTTCAATTTTTTTTTTTAAAACAGTAGTTTGTATTTTATAGCTTATATGAGTGGAAGTGTTGGAAAATTTCTAATGCCCTCTATTTTGGATATTAAAATGTTTGAACTTCTTTGAATATGTGTTCATTCGAAATGTATTCGAATACCTAATGATATGTATAACTAATTTAAACTACAAAAATTGTTGGTATTGATTTATGATGAATACAACTCTTTGACATTCTAGTTCAAGTACAAAAATAAAGGCAGTTGTGAAATATATATCAAAATATAAATACAAATTAGTTGTAAATCGAAATGATATTGAAAAATACAGTTGCGATGAATACATAATACATAGAATAAGTTGTATTCAAAATAAATTGTATTTATATTTCAATATCCAGTTTTGTTATATTATTATTTCACTTTAAATTTGCAGAAAGCATTTTCTGGCTCAGTTTTTATTTCAAATATCAGGTTGTATTTCAATATCATTTTGTATATCAAACGTAGAATGAATACCAATAATTTTGTACTCCCCTTCTTGTGATGTATTCGTCGCAATTTTATATATTATGTATTCATAAAAATTATATTGCTTTAGCCAAATAAAATACAAAATATGTCTTACTAAGTTTGTATTTCAAATATCAAGTTGTATTTCAGTATGATTTTGTATTTTAAACGAAAAAATGAATACCAATAAATTTTTATTTCCCTTCTTATAATGTATTCGTCACAATTCTATAAATTATCTATTCAATCATAATATATAGAATTGTGACGAATAAATTATATACCTATTTGAATGACTACAAACTAAAAAAGAAATACAAAGTTTTAAAATAAAAATACAAATGATGAGTAAAAATAAAAACAATTGACAAACAAAAATTAATATGAATATAATTCTGATATGAATACAATTTTGCAACCTTCTTCTTTGACTCTGTCTTTCTTCTTCTTCTTCTGCTATGTTCTTTTTTTCGATTTTTTTCATCAAAATTGAATCTGAATTCGTATTTACTTGTGCATAAGTAACCCTACAAGCAAAATTCAAAATTATTAAATATGAATGTATAAAAAAATCAAACAATATATGATGTATGGGTGCTAATGTAGATTACTACAATCTACTAAATCTCAAATATGAAAACAAAATCACAAAAAAATTGAACAATAATGTTTAAAAATAAAAAAAATGTGAAATACATAAAAGAGGAAAATCTCAAAAAATACTGGGTGAATCTGTAAACAAACTCACAAAAAAACGAACAATAATGTTTAAAAGTTGAAAATTTTGAAATTCAAAATACTTGGTGAATATGAAAACACCAAATCTAAAACCCTAAGAGCAAATTTCGAAATTATCAAATATAAATGTATTAAAAATCAAATAAAATAAACATATGAATGAATTTGTAGATTCTAATAAATCTGAAATTTTAAAACGGAATCACAAAAAAATCGAAAAAAATTGTTTAAAAGACTAAAAATCTAAAATACATAAATATTAGATGAATATCTAAACAAACTCGCATAAAAATCAAAAAAATTGACGAAAATCCGTAAAATATACAATCTGAAATATACACCATAATCGGTGATTTTGAAAACAAATCAAAAGAAATCTACATAAATAATCGAAAATACCTTTACCAATCGAGAATTTTTTTGAATTAATATAGAGATTTTGTTTACCAACCGAGAAATTCCTTGAATAAATACAGAGATTTTGTTGAACAATCTATAAGAACTTTGAATAATTTGTGTTTCTAGGTTAGCAGAAAAACGTGAAGAAAGAGAAACTGTGAACGTAAAAGGTGGGGAGAAATAATTTTTTTAACTGAGAAACGTGAAAGGTGGGAAACGTGTAAGATGTGAAAAGAATATTAATGGATAGTTTTGTATTTGTTTTTTATTTTTAATCGGTTATTGGTTAGAATTTGGTCCAATGATGGACTCTTTTGATAATTAAAAGAAAATATAAATAATAAATTCTGGATACAAATTATTTTTGAAAATATTGACATTCTGACACTTTAAATAAACATTTTAAAGTGTAGATGTTTTGACTAATTATGTTAGGTATTATGACTAGATAGCTAATTTTCCCATATGGGGAAAATTTTAGGTGTGTTAACAACAAAAAAATAAGCAAATTGTGTAATTCATATATGAGAATGTTTGTAGGTCAATTCACTAAAATGGGCCAAGATACAAGCCCAACGATTCTTATATGATTTGCACAAGTTCCTTTTTTTTTTGGAAAAATTACTTATATATACACATTTACTTACCTTAATATCCATTTATTCCTGTCTTTTTTAAAAAATTTAATTTTTTTTTAATTCCCCCAATTCATAAAATCTTTCGGATACATAAATATTTCACTCCTATTTTCAGCCTACACCCACGTTTTCCACTCCCCATTTCACTCCTCCATTTTATCCCTAAATTCTCTCCACTTCTTTAGCAGTAACAAATTTCAAATTCATTTTGATTTTCAGAAGGTGTCTCTCTCAAGTTTATCAATTAATCTATTTTTGAATTTCAAATCTTTTCTATTTTCAATTAATGATTTCAAATTATTCAAGAAGTAGATTTCTTTCCATCACTTCAATTTTTGATTTCTTTTATAATTATTTTTAAAAAAATCATCTTAAAAAATAAAATAAAAATTACCGCCGCCCCCTGCCCTCATTGAAATGTTATTGAACCTTTGCAATTTTAGTTAATCATATTGTCATTGAAATTTTTTCTTGATTTTTAAAAAAAAAATGTTTCTACTATTGAAAAACGTCCAAAAAAGAAGAAGAAAAAAGTCGGATTTGCCATAGCACGGCCATCACTATCAAAGATACGGATTTTTAATGCATCTCATTTATTTTGAATCTTAAATTAGTCTTTGTTAGTGTTATCATTGATCTGATACATCGCTGCTACAATAACCTTTGTTTTATGCAATGTATAATGTTCATATTTAAGGTATTGATACATAACTCTAATGTTGTTGAATCTTTGATTAGTGTTTATCATATTCAATATAAATGTACTTGATACATAAACTTTGTGTTATTTATCACACACACAAAAAAAGAAGTTATTTTGGAACAATTACACGCATAATGTATTTTTTTATTTTAAAATATAGTATTTCTCAAACAAAATAAGATACATAAATAATAATGTATCATACACTAATTTTTTAGTTATGATACATAAATTCAAATTTATACTAAATGTATCTGGTACATAACAATTACCAAACAATAATGTATCGATCTCAAACTTAAAATCTTATGGGCAACACTTTCTTATTTAATGTATCTAGTAGAAATACAACACTTATCAACTTAAATTGAAAGGATCTTCATGATCTCAAACAAAATAAGATACATACATAATAATGTATCATCCACTAATTTTTTAGTTATGATACGTAAATTCGAATTTATACTAAATGTATCTGATACATAACAATTACCAAATAATAATGTATCGATCTCAAACCTAA